>OZ012696.1:3228904-3283904 GCA_963942565.1 Maea johnstoni | reverse complement strand
CTTTATCTTAATAGAATGGATCAGATCACAAAAATTAACCTTTCAGAAAAAATAATTTAGATAAAGAATCTCATCAAAGTCTGTTTATCTAAGAATCTAACTGTAACATAGAAATTTGCAATGATGAAATCTCTCTTTATCTCTGAAATTACGCATATCTTCCTGGCCCTTCATTATCCAGATCAAGAGGATCTTAAAACTCATGAATACGGTTTAAAAATTCCCTTAGCAGGAAAAAAACCATATATATCAAAAGGATATTTTAGAAGCCCTTGTTAAGGAGGCTTCTAAGTAACAAATCTCAAAGATCTTAATAATTCTATGATATTATCCTGGATATCAGATGGTAAATTGGCTGCCTTCCCAAAAGCTTGGTCTTACAAAATAACTTTATTTTGAGAAAATAAAGCAAGGGAATTGAGACACATAATTAAAAGTCCCTTCTGGAATAATACAGCTGAAGCCATGGCAAATCTTTTCCAAAATAAAAGAGAAAAACTTGTTTTAGAGAGATACTAGCTACCCCTATGTGGCACAACACTGCCTTGAAAATTCAGTAGCAAAATTAATGGTATAAGAAGGCATCAATTTGATAGGTTACATGCTAGATAGGAAATATTGCCAAGGGATTCCTTTAAACGGATCAAATATTTAGAGGTTAGTTTTATTGAGTATAAAAGCCCCCCTAGGGGTATAGTCCAATGTCTCTCAGACATTGATATCAATAAAGCATAGTCATACGTCCAAGGAGGCCTGTGTATATGTATTATCTCGGCTTTTAGGTATCAGCTTGTAGGAAAACTTATAAAAAAATTCTCACAGAAAACAACTAGGACCTGGAACTGATAAACCTTAATGAAGAGGGTGAGGTTCAAAAAATAACACACACAATATAAGAGGGTGTATGGGTGAGAGTGGAAACATATCAGGAAAAGAGAGCCTGACCCCTATTGTACTGCGAATATGGAATAATTAGGTATTCTTCGCCTGCGAATAATCACTGATTTAAATGATACAGATATCATATTTATATATATATATATATATATATATATATATATATATATATATATATATATATATATATATATATATATATATATATATATGTGTGTGTGTGTGTGTGTGTGTGTGTGTGTATGTATATGTATATATACTCAGTTTAGGCTAAATTGTCAAAGAAATTAACCCCAATAGCTACCTTAAATAACATGAGTATTTGTTACATGTTGATATTGCTCAGGAATCTACACTGGATAGGCCCTTAGAATGTGAATGGCAAAAGGCGTTATTGTGTGTTTTGGGAGCATGTTTGGATATCTTTAAAAAAAAGAAAAAGACAAAATTTCAAATATTCGATAAGATTGAAAAGGAGTATGAATGAATTATTGCAAGACGCATACAATGTCAATACAATGTTAAATGTATATTATATTTAAATGGATGGATTATGTCAAAAATGGTATTCCTATCATGTAGACAAAGGGCATTCCATACAAATGTTCGGTTCCAACTTGATACCTATCCTTGATGGATCACGCCCTAGATATCCCACATTCAAAATCAAATCAAATTAAATCAAAAAATAATAGCATGAAATAAAACTTTAAATTAGGAATGCAATGCCACATTACAAATATCGAGTCAAAAAATATCACCGACAAAACCTACGACAATTGGATCCAACTCGTGCTTATGCAAGGTGACCACCTGTCTGCATGTTTGTATAATTTGTTTATTCAGTGGCTGCGACTTATTCTAAATCGTATTACCATATAGAATATTGTCTTTTGTGGTTTCATTTAGTTCCCTGTTTCTCTTTTCGCAGTGTATAAACAATCACAAGATTGAGAAGGATGTTAATTATTTTGCAAGAAAAACACAACAACTAAACGTTTAGCAATTACATCTACTAATAGCACGGATAACATTACCATGTCACAGTATTATATTGACAAACAACTCCCTTACTTGACATGTATGCAAATCAATAAATACACCAATAAACAAAGTTCCAAAAGCACTACACCATTTGTTAAACACTTTTTGAAATGTCTGTGGTGCTTCCAGGGCCTGCTCTGACGGCTGTGTGGTCTAAGGCGCCGTCACTGACTGCACGCTGTTTCTCACCTCTGCCTGGGTTCGAATCCCGGCCTGGGCATGTGGAAAGGTTGCCAGTGACTTGGGGTTAGGCGGTGGTTTTCGCCGGTTACTCTGGTTTCTCCACTACTTACAACTGGCTAGTCACGAATTAGCCATAATTGGCATAAATGTGACGCAAAACAAAATTCCAAATCCAAATTATGTGGTGCTTCCCTGAAAGGAGAAAGGATGCTAAGATAATATGACTAAAGCAGTCCAATTGGTATGAGCCTCAAAATGAGTGCCACTCCTTCAAGTGTCAGCACTCTACCTGGTGAGCTTTTGGAACAGCCACATCAAATTGTGGCATGGTCATATTGAGATTTGGTATTGAGAAGAATAACATTGATTATGAAGTATGACTTGGGATTGCCAAACACTTTAACCCAGTCACACATTTTGTAATGAGGTTGAATATTTGAAATAGCATACCTCTGTCGGCCTTTTTAATACTTTTAAAGAAGTTAGCACAGGCTTTTAAAGATAAATTTGAGATTTGGATTAGAAAGGGCAAACATGGTTGTATCAACGTCATGAATATGACGTCATGATTCAAGATGGATGGTGATTTTTTTCGCTCCGTGAGTTTTGGTCCTATTAGTGAAGTTTTAGAGATGATAGATCCCGAAATTGGGCTAGTTTTGGAACAGTTGGGCGAACGGAGTCGCGAAGATATTGCTGCAGAGTTAATTCGTGCATACGAACTCAGGATGTTGATGGAAGCAAGGGATTCAATCTTCAGATCAGCGCTGGACAAGGTGGATTGGTGTTTGAGTCATGTCGCTAAGGCCAGGGCCCTAGCAACCTTTGTTCCTAGCATGAAGGAGGAGAAACTCATCTCCAACGCGAATAAACTCTTCAAGAGACTCAGTCCTAAGGACATGATAACTAGAAAAGGTGCAAAGAACGCAGTGAATGACATCATTGATTTATTGAGATTCATAGGGGGAAATGGAACTGTTTTCCCAGTCTCAGTGATGAAAACAAAGAGAAATGGTACGACGCGTAATTCCCTGGGGGGCATGTCCCCTGACGATTTGAAATGCCTGCAGCACATCTCAGAGATAATGCCATATGATATCTCTGAAGACGAGCATGATGATGACATTGTCATCATCGATGGTGGAGAGTGTACGAAAGAAATGGAGGTGGGTTGCAATGGGCTGGATACTAAGATGGGCATAGCACACGAATCAAACAGGGTGAGTAATCACGATGTCCATGATCATGGGCCTCCCTACGAACGTGTCCCTTCCCTGATGTTTGGCCATGGTACGAGAGAATTAGAAATACAAGGTGATAAGATACGAGATATAATGACACGGAAAGTGAATGTGCATGAAAATGGCATGGTTGATGTGGGTATATGTGAAGGGGGGTCAATCTTTGACGAACGTCATGACGTCCGCAGCTCTGATTTGAACGCACCCCACGCTATGCCTCAGGTTGATCAGAAAGACGTGACACGGTCACGTACGTTCTCTGACATCAATCTCGTGAACGCAGCCGAGATCACATTGAAAGAGATGGCGCCTAATGCAAATGAATGGACGGTACGAGCTACCGACCACATAGCTACATCCAATGAGGATGGGAGCTTACCTAGATGTGAGAGATGCGTGAGCAATGATTTTGCATGTCAACAGGGCCCACAAGGGTCAAATACCCCTGTCCCAGCTTCGCACTCGCCACTTGGAACGAGCCAACAGTATCCTGACAGACCTCGCAACACTCTCCCTACACCAGCGAACATCTCCGTGCAATTCGGCGGTAGAACGGTGAACATCGACATCACTTCACTCTTCAACATGGCAAGTCTGTACCCAATCGACGCACGAGAGAGAGATGATAGGAGAGGTGAACCAAACAGGCAAGTGAACGAGTGTGATGGCTGTGATAGGAGAATTGATGCGCAGGCTCGACGAGTAGACGCTGTGGAAGATGGACTTAGTGAAGAGGTTAGGAAGCTAAAAGTCGAGAATAGAGAAATGGCACAAGACTTAAGAGACGTTAAAAAGAAGCTCCGTGATATGAGCAGTGCGTGCCCAGCGATGACCACTACGAGACGATCAGACTTCGACACCGATGGGTATGCGTCAATGGGGGTTGCCACCAGTTCCGATCACGCAGGGGCTACTAAGAACATTATGAGAGCATCGGATAGCAAGGGTGACCGTCAACTCCCAAGGCAACGTGCGGCGACTTTCGCAGGTCAGGAAAGTCGTGGTGGAGCGAGACCCAAGCAACGGCAGCGCGGCAACAATGACATGCAGCAGGCTGAAGGGCTCGAACACCCTCCGAAACCTCAGCGAGTCGGCGAGCGGAGAACCAGGGCCCAGCAGAACAGACGTAATGGGGACGACCGAGACATCGCGCCACGAGATAACCCCATTCGTAACTGGCTTACAGCTAAGAAGGGTGAAGCTGCTGCAGAGTCAACCCCGGAAGCCAAGCAGACGCGGCGTATGGCGGTGAGGAGCCCCAGCTGGGCTGACGATGACAGCGACGACGACGACGAGACTAGCATGAGCGGTGTCTCTGCACCAACTCCAACACCGCACCACGAGGACTTGCCGATACACCAGCCGGAATCTCCAGATGGTGGAACGACCTCCAAACCCGATGCAGACGACGTGTATCTACTACCCCCGTCCGGGCAAGTCACGGAGGCGAATATCCGGCAGGGCCGTACCAGCAGTGCAGGCGGCGCAGCGAAACTGGAGCAGCAGGGAGCGCCACCTAAGTTCAGAGGTAAGAGTGGTGCTATAAACATGAACGCTCAGAGAGTAAATAGAGCTGTGAAACCCACTGCTAGTAAGTCCGCACCCGGTAAGAGCAGTAGAGGTACATCCTATGTAAAAGTAGTCACAAAGAATGGGTGGACTACTGTTCCCAAAAAGCGTAAATTTGACAATGTTAGTCCTAGAGCTGCCTTCCCACTCAATGGGATCCCGGCAACGGTCAATAGGCATATTTATTTACAGGGTCTAGACATGAGCGATGGTCAGGGTGCTGACGATATTGCAGACAGCATCAGGGCTTATCTACGAGAACGCGGGGTTGTCGCCGTGTATGTAAGAATCATACCAGTTAAATACGACAGCACTAGGACTGGGTGTAAATTAACGATCAAAGAGGAAGATTATGAGCGTGTCATCTCAGATGAATTTTGGCCTTATGACGTCACTGTACGGGACTGGACACCACGTCCCAGAAATGACGATGATGATGATAATCTATGATTACCCTGAAACCTCTTTGATGAAATTACACCCATACGAAACTAACCACACAAGCACTGTACTGAAAGTTATACCCTGGTTCTGTCTCGTAGTTTATGTTTTTCAGATGTGCATTTGTATTGTATGGTCCCAGGCCAGTGCTGACACATGCGGAGTGGAGGGCCGCCGTGCCGGAGGATGGAACGAGGCCTCTAGAGGACCTGTGGAGTACCAGTTCCCAGACAGGAGCCCCCAACACAACGAGTATCTTTGCGGCGGCGGCCCTGCACTACCCATGCGTCCGTACCTGACCCTCGACCCCCCTAGAAAGGGGAAACACGTATGTATGGTATGGTATGGTATGTTACATGTAAGCTATATCCATTACTACCTATCCAATAGAGTATTGACTTGTACAATCGACAATGTTACACAAAGTGATAGGAATGGCGGAATTGATGAAGAATTGATTATGTATAGTGTTAGATTTTTTACTACTAGATGTGAGAATCAACACTCCTCACCTATTGGAGATAGAATGGAGTCCCGCGCGGGCATGCACTATAGTAGAACTTATACTTACTTGTATTTTGTGTCCGGTGCTAGAATTGTTATTAATAGATGGGAGAAACAACACTCATCACTCACTGGAGATAGAATGAAGTCCTTTACGGACATGTTCCATAGTAGAAGTTGTACTTACCTGTATCTTGAGCCTTGTCAATATGTGATGACCCTGTTACTATGTTTACACTATGAATATTTAGTATATGATTTTTATTTATATAAATCAATGATCTCTGTAGAGTCTGATGAGATTGCATATTATACTGAACCTTATACCTACCTAGATGATGTATGTGGCAGGTATAGGACGATTGATTGATTGATGCTATACGTGGTGAACAACTCCATGATGTAACAGCTCTATATTTTGATTATTTGCAGTATGGTATTTCTTACGGGAGTCTTAGTGGAGACACCCTGGAACCTCTCAAGTACAAGCTATCAGGACGGCCTACTCTCATCCATCGATGCCTCTCTTACGCGACATTGGGTACCACTCACAACACCGAAGGTACGACTTCGAGCAGCATGTCCACCAGTACTGAGTCAATTTACGGTACTATTTCTTATGACTATATAGACAATGACTGTTGTTCCAGAAGTAATGTTATGAGAGATGGATTTGTTTTCTATATTAACAATCAGAGAGGGCTTGATAGCTTGGCCTTAGACGAGGTTGTATTCGATGTTATATATGTTTATTTAGATCAAAATCATGTAAGCGGCGCCTGTGCTGCATATTATGTACATTACCTGTTACCCAGAAGATGGACTCTATACAAAAGGATAAACTTAAAATAGCCTGTTGGAACTGTAGAGGTTTCAACGCGTCCGTACCTTTTTTAAGAAGCTTGATGGATAAGAATGATGTTATTATGTTAAGTGAACACTGGCTCCATAACAATAGATTAAGCCTACTTAATGAAGCCAGTGACGAGTTCCATAGTTTCGGCAGATCAAGTAGAGTGTCATTTGAAGAGTCCTATGGACTCCGAAGAGGACAAGGAGGAGTAGCCATCTTCTGGAGGAAGAGTTTAAAAGGGGTGTCTAAAATAGAGACAGTGCTCCATGATCGTATATGTGGGATTAGAATGGAATGCGGAGATGGGTCTGTTATAATCCTCCTGTCTGTATATATGCCAGCGAGCGGATCCAGAGATAACCTATCTGTTACTCTGGATGAACTTGATGCTATTATAGACAGTTTGGAAGAAGGTGCCATACCGATTATCGGGGGGGATTTTAACGGTAACATGGGGAAGAAAGGGGGCCCCCGAGCTGTGAATGTACCCACTAAAGCGGGAATTGCAGTATATGAGTTCTCCAAGAGGCAGAATCTAGTGGCCTCTAATCTACTGAAATCAGCTACTGGACAGGTAGAGACCTATATGGGCCATAACGGTTCATCTTTAATAGATTACATTTTCATACCAGAATTTTTGAGTAACAAAGTTTTTAAATGTCATACTGGTAGAGGAGAACCTCTTAATACGTCAGATCATCTTCCCATTGAGCTGACTGTAAAGGTAGGGACTCTCCCACGGACGATCAGTATCACAAAGTTGCAAAACAGATTGCGATGGGATAAATGCAATGATGATTTCATAATGAATCAGTATCAAGAACCGATCAGTCAGAAACTATATGATGTCCAGCTCCAACTTGATAGGGATAACATCTCGAACGTGGAGATTGACTTAAGTCGCACTCCCACATTCGAGACCTGGACGCAGACCTCTAACAGACCTGGGTTAGAAATGGTCCAGAAAAGATCAGTTACAGGTCTACGTCATAGTCTGCAGTGGTCTGTAACAGGTCTGTAATAGGTCTGCGTGGCTGCGCATGGTCGTGAACAGGTCTGCAAACTCCCAGATTTTTTTGAACATGTTCAAAAAAATCGGTTAGAGGTCTGTTATGAAATTAGTCATTATAGGGTCTGTTAGTGGTCTTGAAGAAGTCAGTTAAAGGTCTCGATGGTCGCGAAGCAGTCAGTTAGAGGTCAGGAAGGTCTTGAAGCATTCTCGGACTGACAATCATCCAGACTGCTCCAAGACCTCAACAAGACCACTTACAGACCTCCAAATGACTGCTTCATGACCTTTCATGACTGCTAACTGATTGCTTCAAGACCAGCTGCAGACCAGTGGATGACCTAGATTTACTAGAAATTGTCACGTGACTGCCCACTTCGGCCTGGGAAAGGAATCAAAGCAGACATAAATCTATACCATTTTCATAAGGATAACTAATACCAATACTATCAGTCATTTTTTTCCAAATATTATTTTTTTTCTTTTGTCCAAATATTTCCATTTATGTCAAGCTCCAGAAGTGAAAGGGTTAAGATATGATTCATTCCATCAAGAAATTGAATGAATGTGCAAGTTTATACGAAACAGAGCATCTTTTAGCATGTTTTAGTCAAACGCAGATGTTAAAATTATTTATCCAAGAATAATATAGAGGCAATAATCCATTTCAGGGGATTTAATAGGTTAAACAATTTATAGGCAGAAGTTAAGGGAAAACACTCATCACTAGGAATTTAATCAGCAGAAATAAAACGAGGACAATGACTTATCATTTGATATTTTAAATCTGGTTAAAATGCACTTTTTCTTATGCGGTGGTTGAAAACGAATATCCCACATATTGAACAAACCCCCTGCTCTTAGATAAGTTCACTATATCCCTCTAAAGGTGACATATCCAGGCAACTGAACCAGAATTTACTAGCCACTGTGAATGAACCACTCCCTATTTCCTTGTCATTTGAAATATCAATTACACAGGCGTGTGTATGAATGAGCCTGTAACACTTAACAATATCATTCTGAAGTCTATTATAACTGGTGCAGTGATAAAGATTCCCAGATAAGTGTTTATATCACTATGGTATAGGCTTTAGATTAAGATGTCTCAAATGTAGAGGTCTGTTAAAAGTCAGTTAGAAGTCTGGTAGGTCTCAAGTAGGTCTTGAAATGGTCTTGCATAGGTCTTGAATGGTCGTGAGCAGGTCGGGAATGGTCTGGAGTAGGTCTGTAAAAGGTCTTTTTCAAGTCTTGAGTCAGTCATAAACAGGTCATGACAGGTCAGTTAGCAGTCATGTTGAAGTCAGTTCATGGTCTGTATATACAAAAATAGAAATGAAAATTTGCATATTCTTCAAGACCTGATGCAGACCTGAGCAAAACCCTAGGTCTTGAACAGGTCTTAAACAGGTCTCGAATGTGGGAGTGCAGCTTTAGTTTCTGACATAATCATAAAGACCCTACATGATGCGTCTAACTCTATCCCTAAGTCGAAATTCGTCAGCCATCTCAAACCCTACTGGAATAGAGAACTAACTGACTTAAAGCGGATTAAAATGGGGTGGTTTAATAGATGGAAATTTGAAGGTCGTACCAGAGCCTTAAATGACCCAGTCAGACTAGAAATGCTAAACTCGAAGAAGGTATTTAACAAGGCCTTACGCCGAATCAGTCATCAATATCACGACGAATTAGTCGCTGAAGCAGCCTCTAAGGCCGAGATCAACCATAAAGATTTTTGGCGCTTATTAAAGAAATCCAGAAATAATACCAGTGCCAAAGTTAACACAATACGTAATCAACAAGGAAAAGTAGTTTATGAGATTAATGAGATACTGGAGGTGTGGCGTGCCCACTTCGATAAACTAAGCACACCTAAGTCATGTGATAGTTATGACCAAGCACACTTTACACATGTTACCAGGCGTATTAAGGAGTTCCTAGCTTTTAACGATGAAAGCCCCTTCCTAGCTAACCCAGATACTGAGTATGAGGTCGAGAGAGCCATTAGAGAGTTAAATAATAATAAGGCTCCAGGTTATGACGGGATCACGTCTGAACATGTGAAGTTCGCGGGACCGTCACTCGTCCGTATACTATGTCTCCTTTTCAAACAGTGTATTAAATCTGAATACATCCCCCTTAGTTTTAGAAAGGGCATTCAAGTCCCTTTATATAAAGGCAAGAATACGTGCACCCTCGAGTGTGACAATTATAGGGGGATAACTCTTTTACCCACCTTTAACAAGCTTTTAGAGATTATTATATGGGGAAGATTGAAAGGCTGGTGGTTCAACAATCGAATCATATCAGATCTGCAAGGAGCTGGTAGAGGAGGGCACTCTTGTATCCACACCGCTCTCACGCTTCAGGAAAATATTTCCAAGGAGCGTGAGGGTAATAAAAGGGTCTTTGTGGCATTCTACGATGTCTCGAAGGCCTTTGACTCGGTGTGGATAGACGGGCTCTTCTACCAGCTCTACAATATGGGTATACAGGGCTCCCTGTGGAGACTCCTTTATAAGATGTATATAGGTTTTTTATGTTGTGTGCGCATCGGTGATAAAACCTCCAGATGGTATAGTATGGACTGTGGGATTCATCAGGGAGGATATCTCTCCCTGATGAAATACACTGCCTTTATTAATTCCCTCATAGTAACTCTTGAGAACTCAAATCTGTGTAGTACTATATATAGAATTAAAGCATCCCCGGTAGGGTATGCTGATGATTTAGCTACTAGTACCATCTCCAAAAATAGGATGGATCAGGTAATGACCACAGTGTACTCCCACGGTAGAAAGTGGAGATACTCTTTTAATGCGGCAAAAAGCGCAGTACTTGTGTATGACGAAACCACCGCCGAAAGAAGGCACGGTAGTAGCGGGAGGGTTTTTAAATTGGGCCATGATAGAGTAAAAGAGAGACTTTATTACGATCATGTAGGGATCAAATCGTGTGTAAAGGGTGACACTTCTGTACGCACAGAAGAAAAGGTATCAAAAGCCAGGAAATGCCTGAATATGTCCACTTCTATAGGTATTAGGAGAGGAGGAGTCAACATGAATACATGTAATGTTATTTATTGGTCATTGGTGCTCCCTACTCTCAGTTTTGGCTGTGAAGCTTGGTTTATAAAACAGAAAGATCTAGATATTCTAATGGCATTCCAAAGATATGCGGCTAGGCGTATTCAGAGGCTACACCCCAGATCTCTGAATATTACTAGTGTGTCATGTTTAGGATGGATGAGCATTTTTAATTATATAAAGGTGCGTAAAATGATATTTATTAGAACAATAGTTTGCATGAAGGATTTTATCCCCCTTAAGAGGATCCTCATTGAACGTGTAAACGAATATCGACCAGATGATGCAAATCCTAAAGAAAGTCCCATTATACAAATTTTGGAGTATGGTGACGGTTTTGGTCTACTTGAATACATACAAAATAAGTGTAATGGGCGCCTTCTGAGCAAAAGTGGCTGGAAAAAGCTAGTCTGGGAGAAAGCCTGGGAATGTGAATCAACTGAGTGGCATAACCATATGGCAAATAATCTGAAGTTAGATTTAGTACGGCTGGTTAGCCCCCTACCATCATACTCAATATGGTGGTCAATATCCGACCTCGATAGCAGATATATGAAACGCTGTGAGACGATGGTAAAACTTCTGTGCCATGCTAGCCTGCTGAAGTATGACGACTGCAGGCTAAGCAGAGCCCCTTTCGGATCCCGTATGTGTATCTTATGTGACAACATGTCATATGAAGATACTAGACATATGGTTATGCAATGCCAGTTTCATCATGATACTAGAGAGAGAATGTTAGGTATGATCGATGAAATATCAGATATCGATGGGGCTGATGTGTTTAGTGTTCTCTTAGGTAAATATATTGATGGATGGTCCTTTAGAGACATGTTACCAGTATGGCATATCTCATGCACATACATCTCTAGTATGTATAGAGCAGTTTTGCAATTTCATAAGAGATATAATTAGTTTGATACTAGTGGCTCCCACTGGGTAGCTGTGTAGTACGCAGGGCCTATACTTGCCACCTCCTTTTTTCTAGTGCAATATATATCCTGCAGTACTTTCTTATCTGTGTGTGATACTGAGTACAATAGGAAGTACCAGTTGATTCACATTAGACAGATGTGTAAGAGTCCCCTGTTTCTTTTTTACGTATGTTTCTCTCTACTACTTTTATTAAATTTTTCCTTCCCCTTTTTCTCTTTGTTCCTCTACTAGAAGTTTTAAAAACTCTAGCTTCTCCTGGCTTTGTATTCCTCCCATACCAGAGATGACTGTAACCTTAAGTTGCTATCACAGCTCTCCTTGCAGTTTTTCTGCTCCTCTCAGTGCAATGTACACTGTATTTTCTGTCTGATGCACTCTTAATACTAATTTTGTTGGTCTAGTATGACCAGTTATGTTTGGGCTGTATGCGTTTATATGACCATGTCTGGTCACATGTATTATGCCCTATGGGTGTTCTTTCCCCATGTATATATATGTTACTTTGTTATCTAAGTTATAATTATTTGGTAATATATGTACGATTTTGTAATATGAATATTACAGCAAATAAACGTATTATTATTATCTCCACTACTTACAACTGGCTAGTCACGAATTAGCCATAATTGGCATAAATGTGACGCAAAACAAAATTCCAAATCCAAATTATGTGGTGCTTCCCTGAAAGGAGAAAGGATGCCATGGTGGTGAAGATAATATGACTAAAGCAGTCCAATTGGTATGAGCCTCAAAATGAGTGCCACTCCTTCAAGTGTCAGCACTCTACCTGGTGAGCTTTTGGAACAGCCACATCAAATTGTGGCATGGTCATATTGAGATTTGGTATTGAGAAGAATAACATTGATTATGAAGTATGACTTGGGATTGCCAAACACTTTAACCCAGTCACACATTTTGTAATGAGGTTGAATATTTGAAATAGCATACCTCTGTCGGCCTTTTTAATACTTTTAAAGAAGTTAGCACAGGCTTTTAAAGATAAATTTGAGATTTGGATTAGAAAGGGCAAACATGGTTGTATCAACATTGTACCATCTATATGGTTTCTCATAAACTTGTTAAATCTAAATCTCAATTGTTCATCCTCTAAGAAGTTATAACTAATGCTCAATGTAGTAATTATCTCTTCTCTGCTTTCCATCTGTCCCAATGGGTTCAATAAATAACCAATAATCAAAATCACCAATTGAATTCCTCTTTTAAACCAGGCATTTTGAAATTGTACCATATGGGAATAGAGCATGCTTCTGTAAAGTTGAAAGGTTGTCGTTTGACAATCAAATATTCAGTAGATGTGATATAATCTAGCCAGAACACATTTTTGATTGTTTGTTTAGGTAAATATCTCCAAAAATTAAAATGTTATCCAGACCATAATGTATGGGGAAAATTGCTCATCCTTCACCTTATTGATTTATTATTCTAGACCAACTTGCCTTTAGGGCGTTATCAAATATTGCTAAGTCGGGGTAACTGAAACACCCAATGTGCTTTGTAGCTTTAGAATTTCTTGTCTAAATTTTGGAAGTTTTTTGCCCCAAAGGAAATCTTTGAAAATCTTATCTATTTCTTCCATTAATGATTAAGTTGGAGTTGGGAGAGACAGCAGGACATGAGTTATCTTTGATAAAAGCTTACTCTTAATAATCGTAATTTTGTCAATTGGAGTTAAAATCTAGACATCCATATTCGTATTAGATTCTTAATGTTTCCAATTTTGCTTCTGATATTCAAATTGGTAATATCAGCCATGTTATTAACATCGTATTGGATTCCCAAAGAAGTAAATTTATTTGTCCAAAGCAGAACTTTTAAAGAGATTTAAACGAATTCCATGAAGTTTCTCGTCTACAGATAAATGTAGAAACACCAAACTTGTCAAAATGTGTGCGAGAAGAGACAGTGGGACAATATTTGCCAAGCTGCAAACAAAACTTAGTTGGGTACTTTTTTATCCCTACTGGTACAAATCTGGTACGAATATGTCATGCCATCAGGCTCTTGATTTTGGTAGAGATTGTTACCAATGCTGATTAAGGGTAATTGTTTCCTTCCGTCTTTTTTTTATTTTTCCTCATTTCTGAAACGTTAGGTACTCTCCTAGAAGAGTATTCAAATGTGCTTCCTGATAAAAATGTACATTCTTTTCAGAATTGTATTGTTCGTAAATAGTTAAGCCATAACCTAGACAACAGCCTGTGTTACCTTTTGAGTCAGAAAGAAACCATTTGTTTCTCATTTATTTTGAAATATTAAACTAGGATAAGTTGAGTGAACCTTTGTCTGCCCTATTTTTTCTCAATTTAATAAAACAATGATCGGTAGGCATTCAGAAAAGTATTTGAGTTCTTATAAACCTGTATCGGTCAATAGTTTTCTCTCGTTTTTTATGTATTGTGCTTTTCATACAATAGTTTTCACTCATTTTTCTGTATTATGCTTTTCCACAATTTTGCACTTGGAAGAACACCGCAGATGAAAGTCTAACTAAGGAGATCAAAATTGGCTATCAGAGACAACAGAAAGAAAATGAACCATTATGGGAGGTTAGGCTCCTCTACACGGTAGACTTTGTACTATGTTTCTTTTTGATATGCCCCTTGAAACAGAATGCATTTCTTAGAATCATAGAATAGACTGTTATTGTCATGTCTGTGTACTGTCACTCTATTTTTTTCTCATAATTGATTGTATGTAAGTATCTTTATTGATCACAAATTTAATTGTGAAATATAAGATACATCCGTAAATCTATGAATGAGCAACCTAAAATATAATCAAATTACACATAAAAACGAAGGTTTGCAATACGATAACATCAACACCTCTGTGTTGTGTACATCTCTTTTGGGAAGTTAAAGCTATGCTCACTTCTAACGTGCATCTGTATTTGCTATTCTATATGTACCATTGATAACGAATGGTATGGCCATTAAGATACATACACACCTACATGACCCTGCCCCCCCCCCCCCCCCTTTTCTAGCAACGGTCGAATGAATCCTGGCAACGTTGGTGTTATTTCCAGACTAAAATAATTCCAAGAAATATTTGCTGGTAAATGTTAATCCTTGAATAAGCCAAACACCTCTATCATAAAGGTTCAATGCTTACATCTATAACGTTGTTAGAAAAATCATCGAGTGTTTGTGTAAGGTTGAAAGAAGTGCGAGCAGACACCATTGTCATCTCTAGAGAGAAGTGGTCTTAATGTAGGCACCATTAACATCCTATTCATTGACGTCAGAATAGCCTATGGCAGCATGAAGTGTCGAAATCAATTATTACTGTTCTGAGCATAACCGATCAATGATCCAGATTTGTGCCCCTTTCAGTCGAAACAGGATGTATTTTAACGGAATGCAGGTTCCACACACCCCTGATTATTGAACCAATCCTGACAGCAGAATTAGGTCTACTGTAGGTACTTTTTTCACACGTGGGAATTTCCTTTTTTTAACTTTGAAATTACACAAATGTGTAAGTCGATTTTTATTTCATTTTTTTTTATTTCACGAAACAACATGTATGACAAAGACAAGACATATCTTCATAATCATAAAACAGTACGATACTTCAAAGATATACAAATGGTACAAGAGAATAGTAATACAATCTATACCAATTGAAGATTAGAACTTTAATACATATTGATTCTAGTTTTGTTGAAAGGGTTCACCTTTCCTAATTTTGACCGACTTTGAAATCATTGAAATATTCCCACAGGCTTGCCATATATTTTCCCAACATCGCTTCGAAACGTTCTGCCTCTAAAGCATATTCATATTCATCATTCAGGATTTCGTTATATGTTGATTTTAAGACATCGTTTATATGATATTCAGATCTGCAAGACCGTTTTATGGGAATGGGTAGCATATCAGCCACCTTTAGAGTATGTCATATTATATTCCCCCTATATATATAGGTGGCTTACTATCAACAGGATGCAAACATAGGTGTAAAGAGTTATTTCAACATTTCGAATTATATTACTCTATAGGGTTACAAAGAATGACTAACTTAAAACTGCAAGATGCAAAAATTGATGTCAAAAAGATATTTCAACATCTTAGAAGTTTATTTTCTACCACAGTCAATGCGCAATTATTGTATTACTGCTCGTATTCATTTGAATAAAAGGAGATGAGTACAACTGTTTAAACATATGAAACACACACAAGAAAGATATAAGCCTGAAAGTCTCGGGTAAGTGCGGTTGAATTAAAATTTGAAATATATATATATATATATATATATATATATATATATATATATATATATATATATATATATATATATATATATATATATATATATATAAATAAATATATATATATATATATATATATATATATATATATATATATATATATATATATATATATATATATATATATATATATATATTTATATATATATATATATATATATAGATAGATAGATAGATAGATAGATAGATAGATAGATAGATAGATATGCATGTATGTATATATGTATGTATGTTTGTATGTATGTACATACATGAATTCGTGCATACACACATACATACATATATGCACGCACGCACGCACGCACGCACACACACACACACACACACACACACATATATATATATATATATATATATATATATATATATATATATATATATATATATATATATATATATATATATATATTTATATATACACCTCCCTGCACCTACATCTTATCAATCAGCAACCATTACACTTTACCCTTAACGCTTGGTAGTGTGGAAACCCTACCAATGGGAATTTAGGGTGGGTGTGGATATGGGTGCTTTATAGCCAGTTAGGGGTGATAAGCCACTAAGGGTATGTCCACATTACGGACTGACGCAACACTAAACAAGGCACAACCTGCCAATGCCATGTGGATATAAATGGACCTAGTGATGCATTGCACTCCATTTGACAGCTGTTTATGGTCCAAATAGTACCTCACGGCCATTGGGGCGAGCAGTTTGTCCTATCCCAACCGCTAAACTGTACGGCCGCCCTGATTTGTGGTGCGATTATATTCCAATTAATGAAATTTATCGCAGCGTAAGAATAGGAGAGTTACGTAAGAGGGCGGGTGGTGAAGGGGCGTTAACTGACCAATGCTGGACGCTGGCATCTACCCTACGTGCTGCTCTAAGGGCCCTGGACAGCTGAGCCTACTCACTCGCCGGCACCCCATCTATAACACCCCTCTGCCCATGCAACCCTTCCATGCCCATTGACAGTGTTGTCTGTATCCATCACACTTTTGATAATTACTCAGAAAAAGGGTATATCTTCACAAAACCTTTGAGGGAAAGTTGTAAATGGCATTAACGTAACCATTTTTCTCTGACCTTTGACTAGAATATGCTTAAAGAAGAAAGACAAAAATGTAGCTCCTAGAGCGAGAAAGGTTAACTTAAACCTGAACGCTGCTTATCGTCTGTTAATGTAAACACTAAAAGACAGCTTTCAGCGAGCAGTGCAATGTTAAGGGTGGTGCTCTTCCGGTTCCATGATCTATCAACATCTGACTTCCGGTTGTTCAAGACTGAGCGGTCTGATAAATAGCCAAGCTTTGTTTTCAGCATTTCGTTCTTCAATTCATTCACTCACTATTTTAGTATAATAATGGCTAATCCCAAATGCATCACAGCGGCCGAATGAAGCCTGCCAATTTGGATTAAATCTTGCAGGCAATAATAAGGAAATCCTCTGGTTAAGAAAAATTCATTAGAACATAACCAACAACCTTCCTCCAAATGTCTTGTAAAATCATTGTCAATTTCGATGTTATTGTCGAAAGTATCACAGATCAAGACGCCAATATCGTAAGTAATATGATGCTGGCATGGCCAGGAAGCGAGCGCGAAGCCGGGGCGCGAAGCTTCGGATGATTTTTTTTCTGACCATAAGATTAATTGTATGAAATCACTACCATTTCCACCTGTCGCAAAATCATCAGTTCGTAACAGGTTTAAGAGTGCAGTAAAATGATAGTAGAACGAATTGTGCGATTTTGAAATTTGAAACTTCATTCATTTTTGCCATAAACATCGGGTCCATGACAGTGGCAACTCTTCCCGCTACTAAAGATGTCATAAAACTTACTAAGATTTCAACCTTTCCCGGATCTTGACTTCGCTACAGATTTGAAAGCAACTTGAGAAGCATGTACAGGAAATTGTTGCTATTAAAATGATCTACACGGCATTCAAATTGACCCACGGAAAGACGTAGCTTCGGATGATTTCATTTCATACTGACCAAAAGACAGCACTGATTGAGCAAAAAAAATAGCAAAAAATTTACAACAATTCAACCTGTCCCTCGATCTTCATTTCCCGACAGATTTATAAGCAAATTGAGGAGCACGTAGAGGAAATTGTGGCGCTTCTAACGATTTAAACCGCAACGGAAAGGCGTAGCATCGGATGATTTCAGTTCATACTGACCAAAAGATAGCTTAGATTAAGCGAAAAATAATTGGCATTAAAATTACCACGATTTCAACCTGTCGTAAAATCTTTAATTCTCAACAGATTTTAACCCTTCCGATGCTGAGGCTATTTTCGTCCAAAGCACAAAGGTGCAAAGATTTTTGAAAACCATCTAAACCCTGTCATGTTGGTATTCAATAGATAGCTCCCACTGAGTACTCTCAGATGATTACCCATGTGCCAGGGTTTTAGTCATTATTCAGGTTTTTTGCTTCATTTTGAATTGGCCAAAGTAGCCAGCAGCAGCATAAGGGTTAAAGCCAATTGAGAAGCATGTAGAGGAACTTGTGGCGGTTCTATCAATTTAAAAAGCATTAAAATTGACTCACAAAAGAGCATAGATTGAGCGAAAAAAATTGAAAAAAATAAATTACAACAATTTCAACCTGTCAGTTAATCTTCCTTACTCAACATATTTTAAAGCAAATTGAGGAGCATGAAGAGGAAATAGTGACTATTATTCTAATGATTCAAACCGCATTGAAATTGACTAATGAAAAGGCGTAGCATCGGATTATTTCATTTCATACTGGCCAAAACATAGCATAGATTGAACGAAAAAAATTCAACCTGTCGCAATATCTTCCTTACTCAATAGATTTAAAAGCAAATTGAGGAGCACGAAGAGGAAATAGTGACTTTTATTCTATCGATTCAAACCGCATTTAAATTGACTAACGGTAAGGCGACTAGCTTCGGATGATTTCATTTCATACTGACCAAAAGCTAACATAGATTGAGCGAAAAAAATTGCCATTAACACTACAACGATTTCAACCTGTCGCAAAATCTTTATTTCTCAACAGAATTTAAAGCAAATTGAGAAGCATGTAGAAGAATTTGTGGCGGTTCTAACGATTTAAACCGCATTGAAATTGAGCCACGGAAACGCGTAGCCTCGGATGATTTCAGTTCTGATACTGACTAAAAGATAGCATAGAATTAGGAAAAAAGAATTTTCATTACAACCACAACGATTTCAACCTGTCGCAAAATCCTTATTTCGCAACAGATTTGAGAGAAAATTAAACGGCAGGTAGAATGAGTTGTGGCGGTTTTAATGCTTCAAACTGCATTAAAATTGAACCTCGGAAAAGCGAGTATTCATAGCTCGCGTAGTGAGTCGGCCGAAGGCCGGCTCAGCGTAGCGAGCATTTACGGTATATATATAGTGTAATGGCAGGATACACACTGAGGCAGGATTTTTGGTGTTGACGTCTGTCTGTTCGTCTCTCGTCGGGCTCGCTCGCTCGACCCTGCTCGGTCGATTACCTCGGAAAAATGAGCATAACTTTTTGCTTTAAGAGCACATTTTGCCGCCAGATCGTTTCATGTTTTAAATATTTCTTAATCAAATAATAAATTTGGATTGTTTCCTTTAAATTGTGTCAAAATAGCGTTTTGGTCGCCGACTATCGTGCAACACACGCCGAACTATGCAACAACTGAAACATACATGCTCACGTGCGACAAATGCTGACGTCTTGAAATGACGTCATGTTACGATCGAATTCCGCGGATTCCAAAGTCGTGACTTCGATGTTCACGGTAAAAATGACTTTACTCGTCTTTCCGTGAATCGATTTCAATGCAGTTTATATCGCTACAACCGCCACAAATAATTCTACATGTCTTTTAATTTTAGTTGACATCTGATGTGAAATGACGATTTTGCAACAGGTTGAAGTCGTAGTAATTTTTATGCCATATTTTCGGTCAATCGCTACGCATACTGTGTGTGGTTATTGCACAAATATGAAGTTCATATGAAGGGGCTTCCAATATGTTTCAGCGAAGTTCAAGTAAAGAATGACGTCACGAATAACAATAACAAACACTTTGTGACTGCATTTGAAGGGGAATGCAGAAATATCATCGAGCTGCGCGAGCATTTAAAGCTTTGCTTTCTCATCATATTATAATAGCGAGCGCGCCAGCGCTGCTGCACGAAGTGCAGCTAGCGCAAGCGAGCATTCATGTAACGTACGTGTGTGTACGTAAAGTAGATACAATGTATATATCCAATCTGTATATGTACCAGAAAAGTTTTGAGGTGCCAACAATATGGTCCCACGCGCGTAAACGGAAGTATTTTTTAGTACATCCGGTCACGCAGGCGCAAGTTTCTGAAGTCTGAAGGGAAGTCTGGGAAATGAACATCACCTTTTGCTTTAAAGGGCACATTTTGCCGCCAGATCTTTTCATGCTTTGAACATTGCTTTGTCACGTAATAAGTATGGACTGATCCCTTTAATTGTATCAAAAGAGCGTTTTGATTAGGTATCACGCGAAACTACGCAACAAAGTAACAATGCTCGATCACGCGACGTCGGGGAAACCGATACGATGACGGTGGTCAGGACGATATGTTGAACAGTATTTATGAATACTCGCTTTTCCGAGGTTCAATTTTAATGCGGTTTGTAGCATTAAAACCGCCACAACTCATTCTACCTGCCGTTTAATTTTCTCTCAAATCTGTTGCGAAATAAGGATTTTGCGACAGGTTGAAATCGTTGTGGTTTTAATGCAAAATTCTTTTTGCTAATTCTATGCTATCTTTTAGTCAGTATCAGAACTGAAATCATCCGGGTAACGCGTTTCCGTGGCTCAATTTCAATGCGGTTTAAATCGTTAGAACCGCCACAAATTCTTCTACATGCTTCTCAATTCGCTTTAAATTCTGTTGAGAAATAAAGATTTTGCGACAGGTTGAAATCGTTGTAGTGTTAATGCCAAATTTTTTCGCTCAATCTATGGTAGCTTTTGGTCAGTATGAAATGAAATCATCCGAAGCTAGTCGCCTTACCGTTAGTCAATTTAAATGCGGTTTGAATCGATAGAATAAAAGTCACTATTTCCTCTTCGTGCTCCTCAATTTGCTTTTAAATCTATCGAGTAAGGAAGATATTGAGACAGGTTGAAATTTTTTCGTTCAATCTATGCTATGTTTTGGCCAGTATGAAATGAAATAATCCGATGCTACGCCTTTTCATTAGTCAATTTCAATGCGGTTTGAATCAATAGAATAATAGTCACTATTTCCTCTTCATGCTCCTCAATTTGCTTTAAAATCTGTTGAGTAAGGAAGATTAACTGACAGGTTGAAATTGTTGTAATTTTTTTTTTAATTTTTTTTCGCTCAATCTATGCTCTTTTGGTCAGTTTGAAATGAAATCATCCGAGGCTACGCCTTTCCGTGAGTCAATTTTAATGTTTTTTAAATTAATAGAACCGCCACAAGTTCCTCTACATGCTTCTCAATTGGCTATAAAATCTGTTGAGAAATAAAGATGCTACGCCTTTCCGTTGTGGTTTAAATCGTTAGAAGCGCCAGGATTTCCTCTACGTGCTCCTCAATTTGCTTATAAATCTGTCGGGAAATGAAGATCGAGGGACAGGTTGAATTGTTGTAAATTTTTTGCTATTTTTTTGCTCAATCAGTGCTATCTTTTGGTCAGTATGAAATGAAATCATCCGAAGCTACGTCTTTCCGTGGGTCAATTGCCGTGTAGATCATTTTAATAGCAACACTTTCCTGTACATGCTTGAAATCTTAGTAAGTTTTATGACATCTTTAGTAGCGGGAAGAGTTGCCACTGTTATGGACCCGATGTTTACGGCAAAAATGAATGAAGTTTCAAATTTCAAAATCGCACAATTCGTTCTACTATCATTTTACTGCACTCTTAAACCTGTTACGAACTGATGATTTTGCGACAGGTGGAAATGGTAGTGATTTCATACAATTAATCTTATGGTCAGAAAAAAATCATCCGAAGCTTCGCGCTCGCTTCCTGGCCATGCCAGCATCATATTACTGTTCAACATATCGTCCTGATCACCGTCATCGTATCGGTTTCCCCGACGTCGCGTGATCGAGCATTTCATGGGCGTATCAGCGCCCATGACTATGAGTCGCTCCACAGAGGGCGAGCTAAATCTCGTGGACTGCTTCCGGTCTCGCTCAGAATCGCGAGATCAGAAGACGCTCCCACTCAATGTGATTGTTGCGTGTTTATGAACGTGCAACAATCCATTCACGTGAAGTACTCACCACTACAGTCACTAGCGTTTCACTAGTGAAAAATCACTAGCGACGTTTTCGTACGGGAGTGACAGCTTGCCGTAATTGGCTCACGGATCGCAATACGTGACCCCGAGCAGCAATTATGTGATCCTGGCATGAAAGGAAGCGAGCTCGAAGCTTCAGATGATCTCATTTCATAATGATCAAAAGATAGCATCAAGATTGACCGAAAAATAATGGCATGAAAATTAATATGACGAGAAAGCAAAGCTTTAAATGCTCGTGCAGCTCGATAAAATTTATGCATTCCCTCTTCAAAGTCAGTCTCAAAATGACGGATTTGTTATCCATGGCTTCATTCTTTGCTTGTAAATCACGGAAACATATTTGAAAACCTTTGATAGGTCAGCTTCCTATTTGACATTTGTGCAATAAACACACAGTATGAGAGTAGCGATTTACCGAAAATATGGCATAAAATTACAACGATTTCAACCTATTGCAAAATCATCATTTCCCAACAGATGTCAACTATAATGAAAATAGCAAGAATAATGAGGTAAGTACACTTAATTGTTGCGGTTCTAACGATTCAAGCCGCATTGAGTAATTTATTTAAACGTGAACGTACAACGGTTTCAAACTCACGAAATCTTCATTTCACAACAGATTTGAGAATTTAACTTTAGCCGGATGTATGCGTATCTGAGAAAGATCTCTCAGTAGTCTGACAGAGCCTGTCAACTCATGAGGGAAGGGACTGAGTATCCGTTTTTGCGTTTAGGCCTTGCGAAATGCGAAAAAATGAAAGATAAAAGATACTTTTAATTGAGAGAAAAAATAAAAACAAAGAGTGAAAGGAAATCGGAAATAAAAACTAATGAAAGATCAGCCACAGAAGGGAATATTTCATGCGACAAAGGCGTTAGAGACAATAAATACTGATTAGAAACTGGTCTATAGGTAGAGTACTGAACAGCGGGAAAAACGAATGTGGAAACAAGTGGTAATAGCAAGAACAATCTCAGATTTAGTATGGCCATATGCAATTAAAATACTACCCGCCCATGACTTTGCCCTTTTCGAAAGGGCAAATTATTGTTACTTTGTTGCGTAGTTTCGCGTGATACCTAATCAAAACGCTCTTTTGATACAATTAAAGGGATCAGTCCATACTTATTACGTGACAAAACAATGTGCAAAGCATGAAAAGATCTGGCGGCAAAATGTGCCCTTAAAGTACTAGTAACTAGTAAAAAAGATACATTTTTCTTTTCAAAAGTGTGGTCTTCATTACTTACAAAATATAAGTAAGTAGATTGAAGAACCAAAAAGTTATGTTTAGTAATTCTTTTTGTGATTCCAAAGTGCCAATTTTGAGAAAAAAATCTCCCGCCGAAAAACGACTGAAAACGAGGCTGCGGAGTAGGAAACGTCACGGGTGCCCCTCTCAGATTTAGGTCATCTCTTTTTACACTGAGCTGAATAGTCGCTCGTAAACTTAGCTGTACTTTCCTCGATGCTGCTTCATCGTTAATATAGCTATTGCCTTGATATTTTATATGCTTATGTAATATCTATGTGCGGTCCGAAGAAACTTTGTCGCGTAAAAATCAACCCAGAAACGGCTGAGAAATGGCTAGTTAAACACAACAACGGCATTTGTTATGGTCTCATTCGGGAGACTGTCACATGAAGGCATGGTCGACTTCCTTCGCTGCCACTTCAATGTGGATCACGCAATGTTCATGATAATTTCTATCTTGAAGGGATATCTAATTGTAAAAATAGCGATGTTTATTTCGTTAAAATCCGACCGCAAACGGCCGAGAAATCGGAAGTGACATGTTGAGCTAGCCGAAATGTAGAGCTACTTTATACGCTCGATGTACATTTCAGTACTGTAACGTATTTTTGAGGGCGTGGTTGAGCTGCGTGGTTGGGTGGGAATGAATGAATAAATGAAGTCCATTTAGTGCCATTATTTCTTTTTTTTCAAAAAGTGTTCCTTTGTCACTGTTTATGAACAGTCTATAGTCAGTCAGTCCCAAGCTTGACTGACCGTTTTTCCCTTGTTTTGTTACCAAAAGTTTGTGTTCGCCACTGGCATCCAACCTTGGCGAACCTCTGATAAACACATATATATACATAGTCGTTTATATATGTATATAAACATTTTTTTGACTAAACTCAGCAAAATGTTGAATTTGCTCATGAATCCCATTGTAAAATTGGGCCATTGCAAACTTCGGTACAACTGAAATGTGAGTGATGTCGTGCGCAATTTTAATATGGGCACATAATGGGCAAAATCTACATTTTGCGGAGTTGAGGCAAAAGTATGTTTATAAAACTCGACCTAGTGCTCCCAAGAGGTTTATCAAGTTTGTATAGCATATACATCAACGAGGAGAGACCATTCGCTTGTGTCAGACAGACTTAAGTTTAGGTGAGAGAAGGAATCGCAAATGTCGATCTATTCAACTAAGAGTGGGACTTGTAAGGAATAGTTGTGTATTTTTTTGGAAATTCGTAATAAGTACATTTATTCAACATTTCACAAAACCACTACTTTATCAAGTATCTTAACCTGCGACAGTTCTTATTGTCAAGCTTAGGAGACAATTGCGTTATCCTATATAGAGCAATTTCATGTGATGTAGGGACTACCCTAAACTGCTGACAAATGCTATTTTATGCGAATAATCGTCACAAAACGTATCAAGTAATAGAGCACTTTTAATGCCTTAAAACAATATAACTGTTGTAGAAATTGGACACTCCTGGACCAAGAGGCAGCCCAAAGCAATATGTCAATATGTAATTTACATGCGATATGACTTGACGCCATCCTGCATGAAGGCCACCCGTGACGTCACAGCCAAGTTTTGCCGCCATCGGCGTATTTTATGGGTGTCAGAGCAATTTTGCTCTGTATCCCGCTTAATACTAGGAATACTACACTTTTATTATGCGTTTTTAATCTACAAATACACGATGTATAACATCCCAGAAATGACCTGGGTACCCATTACTAGTACTTTAAAGCAAAAGGTGATGTTCATTTCCCAGACTTCCCTTCAGACTTCAGAAACTTGCGCCTGCGTGACCGGCACTCTGCCAGGGCGACGATACCGTCTTCCGGTTGGATTGCTACACGACTAGTATCTCTGCTCCCAAAAGCACGATCAATCTCGTGGTCCCTACATGGTTTGGAAGTTTCGTTCTGTTGCATGGTGCGAATTCAAAATTATACCAAATAATATGATGCTGGCATGGCCAGGAAGCGAGCGCGTATCTTCAAATGATTTCATATGTTTTTGTTCTGACAATAAGATTAATTGTATGAAATTACTACGATTTCAACCTGTCGCAAAATCATCATTTTGTCATAGGTTTAAGCAGAGATATATATAGGTTAAGTATGTATGTATGGTAGTCTCTGGTTTAAGAGAGCAGTAAAAGGCTAGTAGAACGAATTGTGAGGTTTTGAAATTTAAAACCTGGCGAGTAATTTATTTTTGCCGTAAACATTGAGTCCACTACTGTGGCAATTTTTTCCGCTACTAAAGATGTCATAAAACTTACTAAGATTTCAACCTTACCCAGAATCTCCCTTTCGTTACAGATTAAAAAACAAATTTTAAAGCATGTAGAAGGGATTATGGCGGTTCTAACAAGCCAAACTGCATTAAAGTAGACCTATGGAAAGGCGAAGCTTCTCATGATTTCATTTTATCCTGACCAAATGATAGCATAGATTTTTGCAGTAAACATTGAGTCCACCACTGTGGCAATTTTTCCAACTTCTAAAGAGGACATAAAAAATCACCAACAATTTTATCTGCATTAGAATTGACCCACGGAAAGGCGAGTAATTCATTTTACCGTGAACATTGAGTCCATCACTGTGGCAACTTTAACCACTACTTAAGATGGCATAAAACTTACTAAGATTTTAACCATTCGCAAAATCTTCATTTCGCAACCAATTTTAAAAGCAAATTGAGAACCATGTAGAAGAAATTATGACAATTCTAACAATCTACACCGCATTAAAATTGACCCATGGAAAGGCGTAGCGTCGGATGATTTCATTTCATAATGACAAAAGATAGCATAGATTCAGCGAAACAAATTGGCATAAAAATTACTAAGATTTCAACCTGTTGGAAAATCTTCATTTCTCAACAGATTTGAAAGCAAATTGTATGTATTGTATTGTATGTTTATTGACGGAAAAAACGATTTTTTACAAAGTCATACAAAACAAAATAAATATGTAACAACACATTAAACAAATAGCTTATTCAGCCGAACAAATATGTTAACTAAATTAAATAACTTAGACGACTTAAATAACTAAAGTACTCATGAAGGATGGTCAAGCTGTTATTTCTTTCATTATTTTTTGAGAAGCATGTAGATGAACAAGGCGGTTCTAACGATTTAAACCACATTAAGATTGACCAACGGAAAGGCGTTGCTTTGGATGATTTCATTTCATACTGACCAAGCATTGAATCAGCGAAAAGGATTGGCATTAAAACCACAACGATTTCAAACTGTCGCAAAATCCTCATTTCACAACAGATTTGAGAGAGAATTAGACGGCAGGTAGAATGAGTTGTGGCGGCTTTAATGCTCCAAACCGCATTAAAATTGAGCGACGGAAAAGCGAGTATTCATAAATGTATTTTTACTGTTCAACAGCATAGATTCATCGAAAAGAATTGGCATAAAAATTACAACAATTTCAACCTGTCGCAAAATATTCATTTCTCAACAGATTTGAAAGCAAACTGAGAAGCATATAGAAGAACTTGTGGCGGTTCTAACGATTTAAACCGCATTAAAATTGACCCACGGAAAGGCGTAGCTTCGGATGATTTCATTTCATACTGTCAGAGCAAAAGATAGCATAGATCGAGCGGAAAAAAATGCAATAAAAATTACTACGATTTCAACCTGTCGCAAAATCTTTATTTCTGAACAGATATAAAACAGAATCTCAGGACAAGTAGAATAAATTGTGGCAGTTTTAACGATACAAACCACAATAAAATCGACGTATGGAAAGGCAAGTTATTGTTACAGTGAACATATAGCTTTCCTCTGTGGCTTTCCCCGCTGATATACCGGTATTCATGACGTCGCGTACTTGTTACTTTGTTTCACAGTTGCGCGTGGTGACTGATCATCAAACAAACGCTATGTTGATACAATTTAACGGAGACAGTCCACATTTATTACGTGTCAGACAAAGCAATGTTCAAATCATGACAGGATCTGGAGGCAAAATGTGCTCTTACAGCAAAAGGTGATGTTCATTTCCCAGACTTCCCTGAAAATCACGCATGCGTCACCGGATGTACCAAAAAGGTACTTCCGTTTACGCGCGTGAGACCGCATTGTTGGCACCTCAAAACTTTTCTGGTCCACATACAGATTGTATATATACATTGTATCTACTTTACATACACACACGTACGTTACATGAATGCTCGCTTCCGCTAGCTGCACTTCGTGCAGCAGCGCTGGCGCGCTCGCTAATAGCGAGCGCGCCAGCGCTGCTGCACGAAGTGCAGCTAGCGCAAGCGAGCATTCATGTAACGTAGGTGTACGTACACATATGTAGATACAATGTATATATAATGTATATACAATGTATATATCTAATCTGTATGTGTACCAGAAAAGTTTTGAGGGACCGCTGAACGACCGGATGTGACGTACCACTATGGTACATCCGGTCACGCATGCGTAAGTTTCAGGGAATTCTGGGATTAAGTATCGCCATCTACAGAGCATATTTTGCAGCTAGATCTTTCCAAGTTTTGAACATTGCTTTGTCTGTCACGTAATAAACATGGACTGTCTCCGTTAAATTGTATCAACATAGCGTTTGTTTGACGATCAGGCACCACGCGCGTGATACAAAGTAACAAATGCTTACGCGACGTCATGATTTTATCAGCGCGGAAACAGGGAAAGCCACGGGGGAAAGCTATATGTTCACAGTAACAATAAATTGCCTTTCCATGGGTCAATCTTAATGTGGTTTGAATCGTTGGCACAGCCACGATTCATTCTACTTGTCCTGAGAATCTCTTTCAAATCTGTAGAAAAAATGAAGATTTTGCGACAGGTTGAATTCGTATAAAGTTGTATGCCATTTTTTTTCGCTCAATCTATGCTATCTTATGGTCATGCAGTATGAACTGAAATCATCCGGAGCTACGCCTTTCCGTGGGTCGATTTTAATGCGGTTTAAATCGTTAGAACCGCCACAATTTTTTCTACATGCTTCTCGATTCGCGTTCAAATCTGTTGAGAAGTAAAGATTTTGTGACAGGTTGAAATCGTTGTAATTTTAATGCCAATTTTTTTCGCTGAATCTATGCTATCTTTTAGTCAGCATGAAATGAAATCATCCGGACCTACGCCTTCCCGTGGGTCAATTTTGATGCGGTTTAAATCGTTGGAACCGCCACAGTTTCTTCTACATGCTTCTAAATTTGCTTTTTAAATCTGTTGAGAAATACAGATTTTGAGACAGGTTGAAATCGTTGTAATGTCTATGCCAATTCTTTTTCGCTCAATCTCAATGCTATATTTTGGTCAGTATGAAATGAAATCATCCGAAGCTACGCCTTTACCTGCGTCAATGCTAGTACAATTCAAATCGTTAGAACCGCCACAATTTCCTCAACATGCTTCGTAATTGGCTTTCAAATCTGTTGAGAAATGAAGATTTTGCGACCGGTTGAAATCGTTGTAATTTTAATGCCAATTTTTTTTCGCTCAATCTCAATGCTATATTTTGGTCAGTATGAAATGAAATCATCCGAAACTACGCCTTTCCGTGGATCAATTTTAATACGGTTTAAATCGTTAGAACCGCCACAACTTCCTCAACATGCTTCTTAATTGGCATTCAACTTTGTTGAGAAATGAAGATTTTGCGACCGGTTGAAATCGTTGTAATTTCAATGCCAATTTTTTTTGCTGTATCTAATTGCTATCGTTTGGTCAGTATGAAATGAAATCATCCGAAGCTACGCCTTTCCGTGGGTCAATTGTAATGCGGTATAGATCGTTAGAATCACTACAATATCCTCTACATGCTTCTCTTTTAAATGTTTTATTTGCTTTTAAATCTGTAGCAAGATGAAGATTCTGGGAAAGGTTGAAATCTTAGTAAGTTTTATAACATCTTTAGTCGCGGGAAGAGTTGCCACTGTTATGGACTCAATGTTTACGGCAAAATTAAATTACTCGCCAGGTATCAAATTTCAAAACCTCACAATTCGTTCTACTAGCCTTTAACTGCTCTCTTAAATCTGTTACAAAATAATAATTTTGCGACGGTTTGAAATCGTAGTAATTTTATGCAATTAATCTTATGTTCAGAACAAAAATGAAACCATCCGAAGCTTCGCGCTCGCTTCCTGGCCATGCCAGCATCATATTATGATACTGGCATGGCCAGGAAGCGAGCGCGAAGCTTCGGATGATTTTTTTTCTGACCATAAGATTAATTGTATGAAATCACTACCATTTCCACCTGTCGCAAAATCATCAGTTCGTAACAGGTTTAAGAGTGCAGTAAAATGATAGTAGAACGAATTGTGCGATTTTGAAATTTGAAACTTCATTCATTTTTGCCATAAACATCGGGTCCATGACAGTGGCAACTCTTCCCGCTACTAAAGATGTCATAAAACTTACTAAGATTTCAACCTTTCCCGGAATCTTGATTTCGCTACTGATTTGAAAGCAAATTGAGAAGCATGTACAGGAAATTGTTGCTATTAAAATGATCTACACGGCATTAAAATTGACCCACAGAAAGACGTAGCTTCGGATGATTTCATTTCATACTGACCAAAAGATAGCACTGATTGAGCAAAAAAAATAGCAAAAAATTTACAACAATTCAACCTGTCCCTCGATCTTCATTTCCCGACAGATTTAAAAGCAAATTGAGGAGCACGTAGAGGAAATTGTGGCGCTTCTAACGATTTAAACCGCAACGGAAAGGCGTAGCATCGGATGATTTCATTTCATACTGACCAAAAGATAGCTTAGATTAAGCGAAAAATAATTGGCATTAAAATTACCACGATTTCAACCTGTCGTAAAATCTTTAATTCTCAACAGATTTTAACCCTTCCGATGCTGAGGCTATTTTCGTCCAAAGCACAAAGGTGCAAAGATTTTTGAAAACCATCTAAACCCTGTCATGTTGGTATTCAATAGATAGCTCCCACTGAGTACTCTCTGATGAGTACCCATGTGCCAGGGTTTTAGTCATTATTCAGGTTTTTTGCATCATTTTGAATTGGCCAAAGTAGCCAGCAGCAGCATAAGGGTTAAAGCCAATTGAGAAGCATGTAGAGGAACTTGTGGCGGTTCTATCAATTTAAAAAGCATTAAAATTGACTCACGGAAAGGCGTAGCCTCGGATAATTTCATTTCAAACTGACCAAAAGAGCATAGATTGAGCGAAAAAAATTGAAAAAAATAAATTACAACAATTTCAACCTGTCAGTTAATCTTCCTTACTCAACATATTTTAAAGCAAATTGAGGAGCATGAAGAGGAAATAGTGACTATTATTCTAATGATTCAAACCGCATTGAAATTGACTAATGAAAAGGCGTAGCATCGGATTATTTCATTTCATACTGGCCAAAACATAGCATAGATTGAACGAAAAAAATTCAACCTGTCGCAATATCTTCCTTACTCAATAGATTTAAAAGCAAATTGAGGAGCACGAAGAGGAAAGAGTGACTTTTATTCTATCGATTCAAACCGCATTTAAATTGACTAACGGTAAGGCGACTAGCTTCGGATGATTTCATTTCATACTGACCAAAAGCTAACATAGATTGAGCGAAAAAAATTGGCATTAACACTACAACGATTTCAACCTGTCGCAAAATCTTTATTTCTCAACAGAATTTAAAGCAAATTGAGAAGCATGTAGAAGAATTTGTGGCGGTTCTAACGATTTAAACCGCATTGAAATTGAGCCACGGAAACGCGTAGCCTCGGATGATTTCAGTTCTGATACTGACTAAAAGATAGCATAGAATTAGGAAAAAAGAATTTTCATTAAAACCACAACGATTTCAACCTGTCGCAAAATCCTTATTTCGCAACAGATTTGAGAGAAAATTAAACGGCAGGTAGAATGAGTTGTGGCGGTTTTAATGCTTCAAACTGCATTAAAATTGAACCTCGGAAAAGCGAGTATTCATAAATACTGTTCAACATATCGTCCTGATCACCGTCATCATATCGGTTTCCCCGACGTCGCGTGATTGAGCATTGTTACTTTGTTGCGTAGTTTCGCGTGATACCTAATCAAAACGCTCTTTTGATACAATTAAAGGGATCAGTCCATACTTATTACGTGACAAAGCAATGTTCAAAGCATGAAAAGATCTGGCGGCAAAATGTGCCCTTAAAGCAAAAGGTGATGTTCATTTCCCAGAAACAAACGCCATGAAATAAACAAAAAACAACTATGCAAAAACCTAGAACATGGTGGACTAGGCATGTTTAATATAAGCCAATTTGAAATGAGTCTCAAAATAGCCTGGTTATCTAAGTTATTCAAAGCCGCAAACGACTGGGTTGAGTTCGCCGTCTATCTGAAAATGGATAGATTAATTTGGACAGATGAAAACTATCACTCTACGCTAATGCAACAAACTAAAAATCCTTTCTGGTACAGTGTAATTCATGCGTACAAATCTTGGCTTAAAGATGCATCTCCAGTGCTTGTCCTAGACTCTTCTTATCAACACCTATGGGGCAATCCTACCTTAAAACTCCCATTTAATGCAAATCTATTCAAACATAATATCATCTATGTCAAAGATTTATACAGCTCCAATGGAGACCCCATGTCAAAACAAGCACTGGAGATTAGAATTGGGTCACCTATCATGTTAACAACTTATTTTGCTCTAATGAAATGTATTCCTAGGGAATGGCGAAATGAGCAATTAGTTTTACAAAGAGACCAGAATGTCCAAATCCCGCCCATATTAAAACTCCTAACAAGTTGCAGCAAAGGCACAAAACATATTAGATCAATATGGGATAAGAACCCAGATGCCAATATCGATCCCCCAATAGGACAAATTAAGTGGTGTATTGAATTAACCATCAATCCACAATTCAACTGGTCAAAACTATACTCATTAGCCAAAATATGCAAGTTAGAACCCAGGACCTGCTATTTCAATTTTCAAATACTGCATCGAACAATCATGACTAATAAAAAATTACACCAATTTAATTTAAGAAATGATGATAAATGCGATGAATGTGGTGTGATTGAAGATATTAGTCATTTAATATATGATTGTCAAACAGTACACCAAATATGGATATCTCTGGAAAATTGGTTACTTAGAAACATAACTTCAACGCTCTATTTTGACAAAAATTCAATTATCTTAGGGAACACCTTAAATGAGCCAATTGTAAATGCTCTTATAATCTTAACGAAACATGAAATTTACAAGAGCAAGTGGAAAGGAACAAGAATCAATATGGTGTACTTAAAAAAGGTTTTCCAGAGACAAATGAATACAGAAATGTACTTAGGCACTATAAAAGGAAATTTAGGAAAAACCCTTGGAAAATGGGCTTCTATTGCGAATGAACTAAGAATGTAGATTGACACTACCATACATGATGGAGACTTGGCTTATGTATTCAACAATTTATTTCTATACCGTTATTTCAACAACTACCTTCCATGTACTGTACATACTATGCAAGGATCAATAAATTATAAAAAAAAAAATGTTCATTTCCCAGACTTCTCTTCAGACTTCAGAAACTTGTGCCTGCGTGACCGGATGTACTAAAAAATACTTCCGTTTACGCGCGTGGGACCATATTGTTGGCACCTCAAAACTTTTCTGGTACATATACAGATTGGATATATACATTGTATCTACTTTACGTACACACACGTACGTTACATGAATGCTCGCTTGCGCTAGCTGCACTTCGTGCAGCAGCGCTGGCGCGCTCGCTATAAAGCTTCCATGCAGTTTTCGCCATTCAGTTATTTGTAATTGCGCAAACTATGATATTCATGACGATTTCGGGTGTAATGCCTCAGTACTATTTGCGATAGCTCATGAGAAAATGCGGTGAAGGGTCCTGCATTGACCAATCAGCCAGTCGGCCGTCCAGCGCTCTCGCAACAAACAGGCCACTGCGAGGATGACGTCATTGTTGATTGTAGTTTTGACCACGCGCGTCGCGTGCATCACACGTTTTGACCAATGGGATATGTTTAATGACGTCACTTTTCAAAATATTCCGCGAATTAGTCCCGACGTAGTGGCAGAGATACTATGCGTAGCGGGATCTCTGGGTAGGAGAATGCGTGACCGGATGTACTAAAAAATACTTCCGTTTACGCGCGTGGGACCATATTGTTGGCACCTCTAAACTTTTCTGGTACATATACAGATTGGATATATACATTGTATCTACTTTACGTACACACACGTACGTTACATGAATGCTCGCTTGCGCTAGCTGCACTTCGTGCAGCAGCGCTGGCGCGCTCGCTATGATGCTGGCATGGCCAGGAAGCGAGCGCGAAGCTTCGGATGATTTCATTTTTTTTTTGTTCTGATCATAAGATTAATTGTATGAAATCACTACCATTTCCACCTGTCACAAAATCAATTTGTAACAGCTTTATAAGAGCAGTAAAAGGATAATAGAACGAATTGTGAGATTTTAGAATTTGAAACCTGGCGAGTAATTCATTTTTGCCGTAAACATTGGGTCCATCGCTGTGGCAACTTTTCCCGCTACGAAATATGTCATAAAACTTACTAAGATTTCAACCTTTCCAAGAATCTTCATTTCGCTACAGATTTGAAAGCAAATTGAGAAGCATGTAGAGGAAATTGTGGCTATTCTTATGATCTACACCGCATTAAAATAGACCCACGGAAAGGCGTAGCTTCGGATGATTTCATTCCATACTGACCAAAAGATAGCATTGATTGAGCGAAAGAAATGGCAGAAAGTTTACAACAATTTCAACTTGTCCCTAAATATTCATTTCTCGACAGTTTTAAAAGCAGATTGAGGAGCACGCAGAGGAAATTGTGGCCGTTATAACGATTTAAACCGCATTAAAATTGACCATCAGAAAGGCGTAGCCTCGGATGATTTCATTTTATACTGACCAAAAGATAGCATAGATTAAGCAAAAAATAATTGGCATTAAAATAACCACGATTTCAACCTGTCGTAAAATCTTTATTTCTCAAAGCCAATGAAGAAGCATGTAGAGGAAATTGTAGCGGTTCTATCGATTTAAACCGCATTAAAATTGACTCACGGAAAGGCGTAGTGTAGATCATACTGACCAAAAGAGCATAGATTGAGCGAAAGAAATTGGCAAAATTACAACAATTTCAACCTGTCACTAAATCTTCCTTACTCAACAGATTTGAAAGCAAATTGAGGAGCACGTAGAGGAAATAGTGACGATTCTAACTATTTAAACCGCATTGAAATTGACCAATGGAAAGGCATAGCTTCGGATTATTTCATTTCATACTGACCAAAAGATAGCGTAGTTTGAACGAAAAAATTGGCATCAAAATTACAACGATTTCAACCTGTCGCAATATCTTCATTTTTCAACAGATTTGAAGGCCAATTTAGAAGCGTGTAGAGGAAATGTTGGCGGTTTTAACGATTTAAACCGCATCTAAATTGACTAACGGAAAGGCGACTGGCTTCGGATGTTTTCATTTCATACTGATCAAAAGCTAACATAGATTGAGCGAAAAAAATTGGCATTAACACTACAACGATTTCAACCTGTCGCAAAACCTTTATTTCTCAACAGATTTGAAAGCAAATTGAGAAGCATGAAGAAGGAATTGTGGCGGTTCTAACGATTTAAACCGCATTGAAATTGAGCCACAAAAACGCGTAGCCTCGGATGATTTCAGTTCATACTGACTAAAAGATAGCATAGAATTAGCAAAAAGAATTGGCATTAAAACCACAACGATTTCAACCTGTCGCAAAATCCTCATTTCGAGACAGATTTGAGAGAGAATTAGACGGCAGGTAGAATGAGTTGTGGCGGTTTTAATGCTTCAAACCGCATTAAAATTGAGCCACGGAAAGGCGAGTATTTATAAATTTATTTTTACTGTTCAACATCGTCCTGACCACCGTCACCGTGTCGGCTTTCCACGACGTCGCGTGAGCATTGTTACTTTGTTGCGTAGTTTCGCGTGATGCCCTGATCAAAACGCTCTTTTGATACAATTTAAAGGGAACAGTCCATACTTATTACGTGACAAAGCGATGTTCAAAGCATGAAAAGATCTGGTGGCAAAATGTGCCCTTAAAACAAAAGGTGATGTTCATTTCCCAGACTTCCCTTCAGACTTCAGAAACTTGCGCCTGCGTAAACGGAAGTATTATTTTAGTACATCCGGTCACGCAGGCGCAAGTTTCATTGTTGGCACCTCAAAACTTTTCTGGTACATATACAGATTGGATATATACATTGTATCTATATACGTACACACACACGTTACATGAATGCTCGCTTGCGCTAGCTGCACTTCGTGCAGCAGCGCTGGCGCGCTCGCTAATATGATGCTGGCATGGCCAGGAAGCGAGCGCGAAGCTTCGGATGATTTCATTTTTTTTAATGTTCTGGCAATAAGATTAATTATATAAAATACTACGATTTCAACCTGTCGCAAAATCATAATTTTGTAACAGGTTTAAGAGAGCAGTAAAAGGCTAGTAGAACGAATTGTGAGGTTTTGAAATTTGAAACCTGGAGAATAATTTATTTTTGCCGTAAACATTGAGTCCGTCACTGTGGCAACTTTTCCCGCTTCTGAATGTGTCATAAAACTTACTAAGATTTCAACCTTTCCCGTAATCTTCCATTCGCTACAGATTTAAAAACAAATTCGAAAACATGTATAAGGAATTGTGGCGGTCCAAACGATTCAAACTGCATTATATATAATGTCACCCATGAAAGTCGAAGCTTCTGATGATTTCATTTCATACTGACCAAATGATAACAAAGATTTTTGCAAAAAACATTGAGTCCACTGTGGCAACTTTTCCCACTACTAACGATGGCATAAATAATTACCAATATTTCAACCTATCGCCAAATTCTTCTTATAGAATTGATTAATTAGCAAGTAGAATGAATTTTGGCGGTTCAAATAATTCAAACCGCATTAAAATTCAGACCCATGGAAAGGCGAGTAATTCATCCTACCGTGAACATTGAGTTCACTATGGCAACTTTTACTGTTACCTTTAGCAAAATATTCAGATTTAAAAAGGAAATTGAGAAGCACGAAGAGGAAATTGTGGCGATTCTAACAATCTACACCGCATTGAAATTGACCCACGGAAAGGCGTAGCTTCGGATGGTTTCATTTCATACTAACCAAAAGATAGCATAGATTCAGCGAAAAAAATTGGCATAAAAATTACAACAATTTCAACCTGTCGCAAAATCTCCATTTCTTCACAGATTTTAAAAGCAAATTAAGAAGCGTGTAGAGGAATTTATGGCGGTTCTAACCATTTAAATCACATTAAAATTGACCCACGGGAAGGCGTAGCTTCGGATGATTTCATTTAATACTAAGCAAAAGATAGCATAGATTCAGCGAAAAGAAATTGGCATAAAAATTACAACGATTTCAACCTTTCGCAAAATCTTCATTTCTCAACAGATTTTAAAGCAAATCGAGAAGCATGTAGAGGAACTCATGGTGGTTCTAACGATTTAAACCGCATTAATACTGACCCACGGAAAGGCGTAGCTTCGGATGATTTTATTTAATACTAAGCAAAAGATAGCATAGATTCAGTGAAAAGAATTGACATAAAAATTACAACTAATTCAACCTTTCGCAAAATATTTATTTCTCAACAGATTTGAAAGCAAATCGATAAGCATGTAGAAGAAATTGTGGTGGTTCTAACGATACAAACCGCATTAAAAATGACCCACGGCAAGTTGTTATTTTGGATGATTTAATTTCATACTGAGCAAAAGATAGCTTAGATCGAGCGAAAAAAATTGCAATAAAAATTACAACGATTTCAACATGACGCAAAATCTTCATTTCTAAACAGATATAAAAGAGAATCTTAGGACAAGTAGAATGAATTGTGGCAGATCTAACGATACAAACCACATTAAAATTGACGCATGGAAAGGCAAATTGTTGTTACAGTGAACATATAGCTTTCCCCCATGGCTTTCCCCGCTGATATAATCATGACGTCGCGTATTTGTTACTTTGTTTCACAGTTGCGCGTGGTGAATGATCATCAAACAAACGCTATGTTGGTACAATTTAACGGAGACAGTCCATAGTACGTGTTAGACAAAGCAATGTTCAAATCATGAAAAGATCTGGCGGCAAAATGTGCTCTTAAAGCAAAAGGTGATGTCCATTTCCCAGACTTCCCTGTAAATCACGCATGCGTCACCGGATGTACCAAAAAGATACTTCCGTCTACGCGCGCGGGACCTCATTGTTGGCACCTCAAAACTTTTCTGGTACATATACAGATTGGATATATACATTGTATCTATATGCGTACACACACACGTTACATGAATGCTCGCTTGCGCTAGCTGCACTTCGTGCAGCAGCGCTGGCGCGCTCGCTATTAATTGGTAGGACTGTCATTGATATGACAAGTATCGATCGATCGAAATAATTTTTCCAATTAATCGAAAAAAATATTATGTCAATTGTTATGTCAATTAATCGAAACACATTTTTTCAGCCTTTTTACACAATTTTTAGCCAACGCTTATGAGAATTTTGAAGAGAAACTCAAGTATTCAATCAAAAAGTGTTGAGAAAACCTTCATTGTCTTTGCATTGTGAGAATCGTAGGATCCTAGCCACAAGAATAGTGTGGAACATGTGAAAATATTTTATTAGTGCTGTTCTTCAAAATCAAATCGAAATAATCGGAATCGAAAAATAAAATGTCAATGATCGAATCGAAAAAAACTAAGAGTTGGTTTCAAGTTGCGTAATTGCCATCATCATTATCATAATCTTCGTCATCGTCGTCATCATCATCATCATCAACATCATCATCAAAAGCAGCACCAATAACGTCATGTTTTATTATCTTCGTCAACTTGATCATCCTCCTCCTCCTCCTCCTCCTCGTCGTCGTCCTCCTCTTCATCATCATTATAACCATCATCAAAAGATCTGACCTGCCTAAACGGTTAGTGGCATAAGGCGATGCCATTGAATGCCCACTGACTCTCACCACTGTCTGGGTTTGAAAGCAGGTTCGTCCAACAAGATCTAAACATTCCTAATTTCTGGAAGCTTTACGAGGTAGTTTAGACCACTTAGCTTTAAAACATCCCAAATTCTGTTATATATTTGCAGGATTTCTGACATGAGGTATGTTTTATATCAAAGCTGAAGAATGGTGCATATGCGATACAGCAAAAAGGGGAAGATCACGTGGACTTATGTTTTTTTGTATTTATTTAGATGTTAACCCACATCATTATCATTATTCTATACGTCATACATTTAAGGGGCGTTCAATCAGATCACACTGTCCACATATAGTAAATAGGATGTAGATTGACAGAAAATCATTTGAAATAAATTCCATTCTATAAGGGAACCCAAAAGACCAAGACTTTTTTTTCACATAGGAATCAGCAATGCATTTTTTTTTCAAAGTGTACTCATTGACAGAAGTATTTTCATTGCTCATTATATATATAAATAGAATACATAGTTCCATTCATCGTGATCGGGTCACAATAAACTGGATACCATCACATAATGAATCTTTTCCGAAAAAATATAAAATCACATGATGTGATAGTTCAATGAGTAATTGTCCATCATCCGTATTGTAAAATTAAGTATTAACAGGATTGTTTAATGGTTCAATACGAGATATTTTCGTAAAATGCATATTCATTCGGAGATTTCTGCTAATTCAATCTAAATGTCGCCCCATATTGCCCCCAAGAAATTGCATGATTCTGGAATCTAGAATTCTGGCAGCAAAGGAAGAGGATAGAGCATGAATAATCTGAATTGCAATTCTTATTTAAATGTTAGGTAAAATATTGGAATGAATGAATGAATGGTTGCTTAAAGGCACATCGACACACAATGGTCATTTAGTGCCATAAAATCTGTGCAAAACAATGGTCCTTTGTTATTGTCAAAAACAATAACAAAGCAATAAGTAATAAATATGACTCAAAATTCTTTCTAAAGATGCTTAATTCTTAAAAAGGTTTTCATTTGGTTAAACAAATCTCATTAACTTAAAAAAAATCCTGCCTGGAAGAAACTTTCCAAAGAGTTCTTAAAAGATATCTACAGTAATGTCTATTTCTGAACTTAATAAAAATCAACACAATCAACGAAAATGTTTGACAGTTAAACAACAATCACAGGCTATACATTGGGGAGGGTCTTCCTTATTTAAAAGGAATGAGTGAGGTAAGTGAGTGTGACCAATTTGTATCCTTGTTAAAACACTTTTCTCACACCTAATGATTCTAAAAGCTCCAGCTGAATTTCCTGTAATTTGTTGTTGACTGCTTCATTGCCCTCAGACCTCCATTTGGAAAGGTCATTGATGTGTTTCTTAAAATCATTATATGGAATGGGTATATTTGTAACTCTTCACAATAGGCCTACTTATGCAGCATTTGTCTTCTCATTACGTCGAATGCCAACATGACTGGGAATCCAGTAAAATTATATTGTTTTTCTCATGGTACTGTGCTAGCCATTGAAGGCGTCGCAACACCCTAAGGATAAGAGGACGTGTCCAGTCTCAGCCGCAAGCGGCCTCAAAGGCAGACTTTGAATCAGAGAAATTCCTTTCATTATCACCTGCTGCCTCAACCCTATCGAGAGCTAGATACAGAGCACGTTACTCTGCTGAAGATGTAGAAGACTTAGATGGAAGGCGTTCGATTGAAGAAGAATTGTCAATAATTGCTGCTGCAGCAGCCTTTTTATTTAAAACAGAACCATCAGACTAGTGTAAATAAAATCAAAGTCTCGATGAACAGCTTCCACTTAATTGTCTAAGCGCATGTACAGTACAGACAATTAACACCTGCACCAGTCGGCCGGGCGTCTGCCAGAGCCTGGTTCTACAAACACCCATGGATAACATGTCAAAAGAAGTAAGGCAAGCACATCAATGACCCACGTAGTTTTGCTTATCAAAGCTGCGTTCAATTGTGAGGTCATCCATACGTTCATGACCAGAAAACTGGGTGGCAATCAGGCGTACGGTCGTATGTTTTGCCCGAGCTGCCCACGCATTTAGTGAAGGAATTAACTGTCGTCACTGTATATGGAAGGATCTATCTGAGCTTCTCCTCAAGCGTGTGAAAGAGTTGGGTGAAGAATCGGAGTTTCAGGAAGTTGGAACTTTGCTACAAAGGCAGGGTTAATGAAATATTGGAAAAATCTTTAATGTATGTATATTTATTGACGCAAATGATTAATTTACAAAATTCATACAAGGATATAAATATATAAATGAGTGGCAGGGATGTTGGGCACTAGGAACAGCAGTGCATAGTTTGATTTACAAAAATTCGATATAGTAATATATAGTCTAACAATGGTATACAATATTTACAAGTATGTACTAGTGCAATATAGCTCGAGTGTAATTTTTAGGCGTTTGTCGGGTTACCAGGTAGTCAATCTAATTGAATACTATAAACATACATATTTTCATTTCTTGTTTGAGTGTTTTGATAAAAACTCCTATGAATTTAGATTCTGCTAAGCACCTCACAGGCACGACGCAACGTTTTAGTTGTTTTTAAAATTTCTGGTGGTTCACGCCGTTTCATCATATATCTACACAAAGTTTTATATTAAACCTCCAGGAAACACACATTTTTAATTCTCTGTAAATCAGATGTTTTTTATTTGTATTTCCTGTTGTCCCATTCAATATCATCATGTATTCATTCATAGTTTTATTTTCAAATCCCGAGGAAACAGCCATTTAGCACAGTCTTGTACCTGGTCTATGCTATCAGCTGTTCTCCTGCTGCTGCCATTGCTGCTGCTTGCTGCTTGAGAGCCTGCTGCCTGTGTTTACATTCCCCTAGTCATCAGCTGACTGTCAGAGGCTGCTGCCTGGGGCCTCCCTCCTCTGCTAGGCTGCTGCTGCTGCTGCTGTCGCACTGTACCACGCCGGCCCCACGGCTCCTATGTTAGCTCAACAGTTATGTAATCTACAACAGTTGGCACTAGGGTAGCGACAGATAGGTATGTGCGTCGACAACGTACGGCTTCATATATCTCGCCATTATAAGCACAGCCCAGGGACCCGAATCTGTACACCACTATTTATCCTTCGCCGAGAATAGAGAGACATTTATGAATTTATCCTGTTAACTAGAATATTCTCGTGGTGTCGAAAATCACTACACATACTTTCTTCGTTTTATGGATTTAACAAAATGCCTAACTCTTGTATCGAATGGGAAGGTGTACATGTCAGTTTTTAACTAGTATTGTATTGTATGTTTATAAATTGCATATGGATTTGCAAAAACGTAACATAAAGAAAACCAAGTAAAGCAACAAAAGGAAGTAAAACACCTCAAGCAAAACATATGAAATAGGCAACTCAAATAGGTACTAGTGTATTTGGTTTCTGAATAAATTGATGGTGAAAAGTTCAATCATTGTAATTGGCAATTTGGTCGACACGATATATTCCTACTGATATATCCCTGAAATGATTTCTAAAAAAAGTGGCAAATGTTTGCGGTTAAGCAACACTTTTCACAAAATGCGCCCTTTGTCCGGGAGTAATCAGGCAAGCTATCGACGGGCTACTCAAGCGAATGAACAATAAAAGCAGGAACTTTGTCCTGACTCTATTGTTTTAACGTCAAATTGCACTGAACTGCCAGCTTGAGAGAAGACGGTCATCTACCACTGACTATGAGTCTACGGGGTTAGTGGTACGAATCCCCGGCTTCTGGTAGTAGAAGTAGCGGTAGTTGTTGTTGATTATCTGTAGTAGTAGTAGTAGTAGTAGTAGTAGTAGTAGTAGTAGTAGTAGTAGTTGTAGTAGTAGTAGTAGTAGTAGTAGTAGTAGTAGTAGTAGTAGTAGTAGTAGTGGTAGTAGTTGTAGTAGTAGTTGTTGTTTGTCTTAAGTGTTGTAGTAGAAGTAGAAGATGTTGCAGAAATAAAAACAGCATTGGTATTGTTGAATGACAAAAGTAGTAGAAGCAACCGTCGAAATATGCCGTTTTCAAAGTTAATTGCACTTTAAACATAAACACACAGATAGTCAACCTTTTTAGGGCGCTACAGGCATGAAGAGTACGTGCCATAACGTGACATTGAGTGCAAGATATGTGAAACTGCTGGCATCCGGGATGAGGAGGCAGACAGACACCTGCCAATCATTGTACAGAGGCTGCCAGTAAGACATGTGCTGGAAGCATATAAGAAAGCCACCTGCGCATCAGAGGATGCCTCTGGCAGCAGGTGATGGGAGCCTTACGGCCATTCCTGCCTTATATATATATATATATATATATATATATATATATATATATATATATATATATATATATATATATATATATATATATATATATATATATATATATATATATATTCGCACACACACACATATATATATATATATATATATATATATATATATATCATATATAATATATATATATATATATATATATATATATATATATATATATATATATATATATATATATATATATATATATATATATATATATATATATATATATATATATACACGTATGTCTTGGTAGTATTACAACGTGTAAGCCCATCACCTTGGGCATCAAAATCCACGGTGTAATAGGTTCCCATTCGAAGGCATCCATCATCTCTATCAGCGGCTATCATTCACTACTCGCCGCCGTCACAGGAGTGACGCACATGGGGAATAAAATGCTATTTTTAAACTGCTCACCAAGTAACACGTGGCCTACAAGCTTGCCGGGCGCTTATACAGAACTACTATTGTTCAGTTAGACAGGACTAGCTCCATAGGAACAATCCCAACAGGCGGAATACGCACTAAATACCATGAACAAGAGGAGACTTTATAATAAGATATAGCAGGAAGAGGTAGAGAATGGAGAAGAAAAAGGAAAATACTAGAGAATGATGAACTAGAAGGTTTAATGAGAAGCGTAGTAAATCTCTTATGTATTTTGTCCAAAACTGAAAGTAAAATGAAAACTGTCTTTCCTGTTTATATGGTAGAAGTTAAAAGATAGAAGTAGAAAACATAATAATAAGTTCCACCGAGGGTAAATGTGTCATAATGGAATGAAAATTGGAGGAATGGACAAAGTAAAATATCTTATTGTAAATGAGAGAGATGCCAAGCAAGGTGTATGGCTATGTAGTACATAAATAGAATGGAACCTGTGTGCACAGAACAACAGTGAATATATATATATATATATATATATATATATATATATATATATATATATATATATATATATATATATATATATATATATATGTGTGTGTGTGTGTGTGTAATAGATCGATATATGATAACTAACGTACATGTGAATAAGTATTAACAAAGGTTTATTAACATATTTAATAAACCTTTGGTATTAACACTTGCTTTTGAACACAATGCATGTACGCTGCGTTAGCTCTAGATGAAAGTTCCTCCAGGGTGTATGCAAGGAAAGTTGACAACCTAATTGCTGAGGAGAGTAAATTACTACAGAAGATGCTAGAGAGTGCAGGCACCCGTGATTCACGCCGACACCTCGACACCTGTCTCGTTCCAGCAAGATGCTTTTGGTTTCTATGTTGCAACATTTCAACACGTGTCCAATCACAACTGCGCAGTTGGCAGGATGACTTTTGTTCAGCGCATACTACGCTGTCATCACATGCACGGCTTTTTACTATCTACTAGGAGCAGTAGCGTTAACTCAATCATGCCTGTTGCACGAAAATAATAGTTTATCTCGGTGATCTTATTTCAGAAATAACGAAACTTAATTGATAGGAAGTGATATAATTTTTGAGTTGGAAGGAAGGAAGGAATTGGGTTTTACGTCGCTTTCAACAGCTTAGGTCATACCGCGAAGGGATAGAACCCCGGAACCGGGAAGAAATTCACTTCTCTTCACGAATAGTTCAAAGGGGTCTTTTAGTTGCAGAAGGACCATAGACAGCCCTCCACAACGCCGCACATTTATATCGCGACAAGGCCAACCCGCTGAAGGGGATGCAGCGGAGACTCAGACCTGCAAACTCACGCTTGGGAGCCAGGCATCGTTACCATCAGGCTACGGCAGATCCCTACTACTACTACTACTACTACAACTACTACTACTACTACTAAGAAGAAAAAGAACAACAACAACAACACCAACGACAAAATTTACAACAACAACAACAAAACAAAAAAAATAAGAAGAAAGAAAGAAGAAAAAGAAGAGGAACAAGAAGAAGTCCTTAAAAATTGAAACATTTCGCCAGCTTTAAAGGACCTTATTCGTACTCGCTACTACATCAATCTGGGCTTGAATGCTTTTATTTAATACCCTTTCCTGCTTAACGAATGATGCAGGCCACTAATGCAATGCACTAAGTAAACAAATCTTTCGATTTATCATTCATTTTTTTGAGTAAAACTTTTGCGAAATGATGACGTACATAGCAATGTTTCTGGTCGACCCCGAGTCTTGTGATACCCAGGGGAAGGCATCATTGATGAAGCGTATAGCATCTGTCTAGACGATCACTGCATGACAAAGGAAACGCACGTCGCTTGCCACATCTCGTGGACGGTCCAAGCCGCAAGAGATTTCCGCTGAAAATGACAAAATGAATATGTAAAAACAAATGTCATCCCTTGGGGAGAGTGTCATTATTGAGGCAGGACATTAAGGTGCGCAATAACCGCCATGAAGGTAAACTGTGAGTGGAGACGCACATCCGGTACGTGCTGCAGGGAACTGGATAGGCCAGCAATGACAAGTGCGTCTTAAGTGACATTTTCCATTCAACGCACGACGAAGGTTTTTTGAGTACATACACAAGGAAGGGACTCGTCTAAGTATATTTGTTAAAGGGTTCAATAAGTCCTTCTGGAAAGAAGGGGTTTTAGTATAAAAGGGGTGACAAGGTGAAATACATGAACTATGAACAATCAACTGCATCATTATTAACCCTTATTCTGCAGGTGGCTTTATTTGCCAATACAAAACAACGCGAAAAAGCTGAGAAACAACTGAAACCCTGGCATGTAGGTACTCACCTGAGAGCACTCGGCGAGAGCTGTCCAATGAGTACCAACATGACAGGGTTTAGAAGTTCTTCAAAAATCTTTGCATCCGTGTGTTTTGGATGAAAGTTGCCTTAGCACTGGAATGGTCAAGAATGGCGAAATTGGGATCTTGTATTATTGCCCGCTTTGATCAATTTATAAGCTAGCGCAATGTGCAAACATCCGGTAGGGGTATTGAGTAATAGCTTGATAAATAACAGTCCATCATAGTTTTTTCACAACATTTATACTTACACCCCCCGAAAAGTGATCCATTTGTCACTGCTCAGATATGGAATATGGCCTTTTAAAAATCAAAATCGTCCACCGTTGTCTCGTTACTAGCCATAATGTGGTAGCTCATTTGCAAACAGTACAATAAACACTCTATCGTAACACTTATCTATTTCCGCCTCTACTTCCTGTTTAACTCATTTATAGCTTAAGTGCATTAAAGCTCATCCGATTCATTACTATTTTAACCCTTCCATTACCGAGGCTACTTTCGTCCAAAGCACAGAGATTTTCTAAAAAAAAAGCATCTAAACCATGTTATTTTGGTATTCGTTGGATAGCTCTTGCTAAGTACTCTCAGATGAGTACCCATTTGCCAGGGTTTCAGTCATTTCTCCGGTTTTCTACATTATTCTATATTGGTCGAAATAGCCACCAGCAGCATAAGGGTTAAGAATATTGCTGACATATTGTTAAACCAAAAATGGATAATCTGTAGTCAAATATCTCTTAAAGAATTGCCTTTAGATTAACATAGTTCTAAAGGAATCAGATGATGTGGAAAGTCACAATTCGGGCAATGTAAGGGTTAGGTTCCTCAAATACGGTCAGTCGGACTTCCGTGTTGCTAAACATGCAATAACTATGGCACAGGGAAATCAGACTAACCACATGCCACGCCAAAACCATTAACACTGGCGTATGTCTGTTTCCATAACAAAACCATTCTTGCACACACAGCGACCAATGTGGGACTCCTATAATGGCAACATCGGAAAAAGCTGCAAAGTAGCATTGTGGGACTCCTGTAATAGCAAAATCAGAAAAAGGGCTATTTTACACAAAGCGGACACGTTGTCTGAGATAAGGGCTGGGACATCTAAGTTATGTTCTTGCACTGAAAGTCCTATTAGGCCGATTGATTACTTACGGAATTTCTAGACGTCATCCCATATACGGTCCATTCCGTACATGTAATCAATTAAATCGTTGATTAATCAGCGTCTCCCATTTCCTCATTTCCATTTACGATGATACATTTGCACTCTCTCTGTACTGTAAAAACGAGCTATTTTACTCTCCACCTAAAGTTGTATTTTCTGTTTCTTTTGGTATTTTTGATTAGACGCATTAGTATTATGTATAAGGAGGTATGATTTAGATCAGTTTCATTTTAGTGTCCTCAGTATTGTCACTGATTTAAGCAGAATTTTTGGTTTCAATTACTGAGCTTATAATCTTCCTTTGTGACATATATATATATATATATATATATATATATATATATATATAATATATATATATATATTATATATATTATATATGTATATTATATATATATATATATATATATATTATTATATATATATATATATATATTATATATATATGTATATATATATATATATATATATATATATTTACATATATTTATATATATATATATATATATATAAATATATATATATATTATATATATGTATGTATGTATGTTTGTATAAATATATATATATATATATATATATATATATATATATATATATATATATATATATATATATATATATATATATATATATATATATATATATATATATATATATATAATACTTTTCTTTACGTTTCAAAACGGAATAGTTCATGGACAAATACTGGGTTTTTTTATATTTAGCATAATTCCACATGATTTTAATTTCCATTTTCTTTTCAATTCAAATTGTAAAGTTGTGTAACCGGACATTTATTTCTATTTGTAACTTTAGAGGGAAAAAAGGTGAAAATATGTACTTTAGAGGTGTGTTATACTTAATGTACAGGGCATATAAGCAGATGACTTTAATGCTGAAATTAATGCAACTAGAGAATAAGTGAGTGATAGATGTGGTAACTGGGGAAGATCTTTTTCTTTCAGATATATTTATACAATTAAGGAAATAGATGAGTATTTGCTCCGTTCAGGGGAATAATAGGTATGAGTCAGTATCCTTACTCAACAGAAATGTAGAATAAATCGTGTGTGCTTCAGCACAGGTTTATTTTTTTCTTACCATGTGTATTTACAGAAAGTAAAAATTGGATTCCACATGTGTGTCAATTGAAGTAAAAAACACAATTCTAAACCTTATTTCTGAGCTCGTGAACATATCTTGTATGGAAATATTTCTTAAAGACAGTATTGCGATTCTTGAGTCAGAAATGAGTCACTGATGTAAGTTGAGTAATTGTTTCACTAATTAAATGTTAGGACACAGTGACTGCTTAGATTAAACGTGCGCATGGTTTCACTTACGGCTGTCGTTAAGGCATGCCTTTGCATACTTGCAATATTTACGTCCGGCCTCTGGACACGAATGACCAGTGTGTTTGACGTTGGGAGAGCTCCAAGGTATGCCATGCCCCATTAAAAGTCAACTGCAGACGCCGCACTTATACTACAGCCAAGACAAATTCGACAGTTTCTTCGACCTTCGAGGACTAATATTTACCGTTCACAAATTGTATTAATAATTCAGGAAATAGCTCATCGAATTATATATATATATATATATATATATATATATATATATATATATATATATAATATATAATATATATATATATATATATATATATATATATATATATATATATTATATATATATATTTGTGTGTATAATATATTATATATATATATATATATATATATATTATATATATATAATATATATATATATATATATATATGTATGTATTATGTATGTATGTATGTATGTATATATGTATATATGTATATATATATATATATATATATATATATATATATATATATATATATATAATATATATATATATATATATATATATATATATATATATATATATATATATATATATATAGGTGAGAAACAAATTGCTGTGATTCGAAGCACGGATTGATTGCTGGAACTTCTTCTCACAATGTTGTCTTAATGGGTACGTTTACAAACAAACCAATTCTAGGGACACGTGTTCAAGATTTATCCCTGTCAGGTAGTGGCCGTTCGCACTTGGCGGAATCCTAGGTATGCCCGGCTCGTAGCCTGACTCAACCAATCTCTCAGAAACCTCCGCATTTCCTCAATGACTGGCATCCTTCGTTTGGGGCAGACAGGCCATCCATCCACACCTCCAGGCGAGTGGCACTGAGAAGGCTGTGTGTGTATGTGTACGTTTATTGACTGTAAAATTATCAGTTTAAAAAAATCATTCTGAAATAACATATCGAAAATATAGTATAAACATTGCAAGTAAACATAATTGAGCTTAATATACACGGATGTCTGGTCTGATGGGTTATTCTTCTAAGTTTTCCTAATGGCTTTGAATAACTAAGTGTGTTGTCTGGGTTAGAAAACCGTATTCGCACATATACGAATTTGACTATAATAGACCACTAGATTTCAAACATATAGGAATGCTTATGTTTTCGTATTAAAGGGTAAATGCACCATCTGAATAAAAATTAGCAAGAAAGGGAAAGCCAGGCTTCCCTGCTACTGCTATCTCTTAAGCACTGGTGACACATGCTGGTGCTTAGAAGAGGTCAAAAAACAGAGTGCATCTTGGATGCATGGGGGCCCTCTATGGCTGCCTCAGGACTATACTTGCTGAACTTCTTTACGCTATAACTGAGTAGTGCTGAAGAGGACAGGTTCGGGGAAGGCCTTATTTGAAGGTGACATGTATAGGATCATTTTGAACCTAAATCCTTCTGATGGTGCATTTGCCCTTTAATAAGCTGATTCTTACTCCACCAAAGATGTTCACACCAATTTCCTGAGCTAAAATGCTGGAGGACCCCAGAGCTTCTCATAGACCTATTGGCCCACCAACCTCTTAATAAAGGTTTTAACTGTTAAAGGTGTGCGGATGTGCTCAGTATAGGTACCCTGATTGACCGACCCACATAAACACTATATTCTAATAGAACTGCACCGATAGAGTATTGGCCTACATTAAGGCTGTGATGATGGTGACACACTCAAAATAAGACAACTCCTAGTTTAGCACTCCTGTCCCCTTTCTAACAATAGTTATCTAATCCCTGAGGTGTTGGTGTTTCAAATATAAGTTTTCTTTAACTCAGTTGCTTGAGCTGACCTCGATAAAATCACAGTTTCTATTTTACAGTGTTTTACCTCAAATGAGGTTTTCTTGATCAATAAAGGTACATATGATTTATAAATACCATACATGTCTGCCATATATACTAGGCTAGGGCAACTGAATGCAAATTTGGAGTTCTTGCAAGATAGTGCCTTACAGCACCCGAGTTAGGTGGAATTTTGTGTCTAAGAAAGTATGTCACAATGGTTTCCAAATGTACCTTTATAGATCAAGAAACCTCATGTGAGGTAAAACACTGTAAGATAGAAACTGTAATTATATCGAGGTCAGCTCAAGCAGCTAAATTAAAGAAAACTTATATTTGAAACTCCAAGACCTCAGGGATTAGATAACTATTGTTAGAAAAGGGACAGGAGTGCTAAACTAGGAGTTGTCGTATTTTGAGTGTGTCACCAGCATCACAGCCTTAAACTACTCAGCCATTGAGAGAGCCTCTGATATCCTACTTTACCCCCTGCACATGAATATCTGCTAGTAATGAATGTCCGCATTGGCGTATGGCTGTGTGCCTAAGACGCTGCCCACTGACTGCTTGCTGACTGTAACCCTTGCCCAGGTTTGAATCCCACCCGCCCCATGTGGTTTTCGCCAGAACTCCGGTTTCCTCCACAGGTTAATACTTGCTAGTCACGACTTCAGTATGGCAAAAAGGAGACGAAAACACAATTCCGAATTCCAAAAACATCACAGCTAAACGCTTCATATTGTGAAGTACTCGGTCATTTAGGGGGCCTCTGACATCAGACTTGTCCCTTTTTCCTGCATATCTGCTCAAAATAAGTGCCCCGCTTTCAGAGGCCACGCATCAAGTCCATTTCTTAGAATGCGAGGGATTTGTGAACATTAGACCGATTGGCCATGGAGGAAGTTGCCCCCTCTCCCTACAAATGTACTATTGATGAGTGTCCCGCATTCACAGCGCATGCATCAAACCCAGATTCTTATAACGGCACCAATTGCGAGGATTGTTGACAGTAGACCGACCGGCCATGGAGGAAGTTGCCCCCTCTCCCTGTACTAAGGATGAGTGCCCTGCAATCACAGGGGCATGCATCAACCCAGATTCTTATAACGGCACCAATTGCGAGGATTTGTTGACAGTAGACGACCGGCCATGGAGGAAGTTGCCCCCTCTCCCTGTACTAAGGATGAGTGCCTGCAATCACAGGGCATGCATCAAACCCAGATTCTTATAACGGCACCAATTGCGAGGATTTGTTGACAGTAGACCGACCGGCCATGGAGGAAGTTGCTCCCTCTCCCTACAAACGTACTAATGATGAGTGTCTGCAATCACAGCGCATGCATCAAACCCAGATCTTAGAACGGCACCAATTGCGAGGATTTGCTGACAGTAGACCGATTGGCCATGGAGGGAGCTGCCCTCTCTCCCTGTACTAATGATGAGTGCCCCGCAGTCATGGTGCATGCATCAAACCTATAGCGAGGGATTTGCGGACATTAGTCCGATCGGCCATGGAGGAAGTTGCCCCCTCTCCCTGTACTAATGATCAGTGCCCCGCAGTCACAGAGCATGCATCAACATGGGATTCTTAGAACGCCACGGATTGGGGTGAGCGGCATACCGCATCCATCAAAAATGCTGCTAACGAAATTAGGAAATGTTAAGGGGAGAGTTCTAATGCTGGTAGGCAGCTCGGCTATTCGTGGTATTGGCGGTATCCGCGAGTCTCAGATACAATTCATGCGGCATTCCACCGTTTTCCGAGCATGTCATCAACATAGCTGAAATACGCAGTGTTATTGGAGGTAGTGAGAGAAACGACTTGTTAAACTACCAGCTGATAGTGTTTCGACACTCATGTTGCCCGTCCAACATAGCTGGCTAATCGCCTCGTGGTCTTAACCCACTAAATGCCAGCACAGTAACTGTACAGACATTTAGAACCTGCACCAGTCGACCGTACGTCTGCCGCTGCATGTTGTACGAATACCCATACCCATGGATAACATGTCAAAAAATAAGCCAAGTACATCAATGACCCACGTGATAGTTGTCTGCTAGGGTAAGGTAGAGCCAAGAGAAGATGGATTGTCTTTCACATCACTAGGCCCTTTATTACCACCACTTTACCATAGAGTGTTGAACTTCTTATTGTCGAAGTCTCTACAATGGTTTTCATTGCTTGTATTTTCTTATCTGGACTTTATTTTCGGTAATATTCTCTAGGTCAGTCACATCAAGACATTACTCAATGCGACAAATTTGTTAGTCCATTCCAGAACCTAAAGCTCTTCCCAAGTTTAACCAATTTAGTCTTATTTTTATTGATGGTGTGTTTATCCATCTGATTTAGTTAGGGTGGTGTCTCAGCATGTTGAGAAATTTTGACACCTGACATCTTTGCAGTTTCTAATAACTGTCTACACTATAATGACACTTTAATCACAAATAGATAAAGAGAACACTGGGTCTCCCTGCTTATAGCCACGTTCTAAGATAATATTATCTGAAAAAAGCTTAGTAAATGAACCATATCACAAAGGTTTTGCCATTGAAATATAATTATTGCCAAAGTTTAAAGGTTGTAGACAATTACAAATAAAATCTCGTTTCATCATGTCCAAAAACTTTTGAGTAATCTGCCACCATCTACAGTCCATTCTCGTTACTACATCCATAATGAAACAAAACTTCATTACTACCTCAATAATGAAATAAAAACTTCATAATTTAGTCTGGAATTTTCACCAAAGTACCACGAACCTACTGATATTGATGAAATAATGAGTGTAATGTACTGAGAAATCATTCAGAAATTATTTTTGAGAAAAATCATAAACACTAACAAAAAGATTTAGAGGCTATAATTCTTACAGCTTTATGAGTATGAACCATTAGAAGAGAAAAGGTTTTCATGTAAACTTTCTGTTACTGACGAATTCATGTTGTAGAAGTAATAGTGGTACCATATATTTTATGTAAGTGCTGAAACTTTTTCATCAAACCTTATAGTATCTTGTTTTCCATTTTCATAAGAAGAATACTAATGCATCTATTTTAAAAGAAGCATTTGTGGGTTTATTATATTTTGAATCTAAATGACACTTCATGGTTTCTTGTATATTTGACCTTATCAAGACCATAGCTGTCTGATGAAAGATGACAGTTATCAAGCTTTCTGTAGAACTAACAGTGTTACGTAACCCACACTTATTGAAATTCATCACTTTGTTCTGTCCCCCAATGACGAGGTAATATCGTATCACAGTAGAAAGGCACACGCTGCTTCACGAGGCCCTCTGAGATAGGGGAATCCATAAGAAATCCGATTACACCTCGCGAGACTCCGCAATCATGCTGACTAATGGACTTACAAACAATCTAGACAGGAAATTGCCTATCTTCCACCCACGCCATTATCTGCTTTACCCTGAAATTTGAAATTCAAAGTAGATAAAGCAAGGAGAGCATATAGAAAAGCCTTTTTCCCTAGCAACAGCGCTAAATTTAGAACAAGGACTAGACTAGACGGAAATGCATTGTGTAGATATCGTTATTGTAAAACTACTTCTTTCTTTTTCTTCGAGTTCTTGTTCCTCTTCTTCTTCTTCTTCTTCCTCTTCTTCTTCTTCTTCTTGTCTCCTCATATCGTCTTCTTCTACCAGTATATCTGAGCCAGCCGCATGAGAAATATGCCAGTGACTTGGGGTTAGGCGGTGGTTTTTTGTGTGGTTCTCTGGTTTCCTCCACCAGTTACAACTGGTATGTCAGAGAACATGATGATGATTGAATTCAAACAATATCCATGCGAAGGTTTTATTCCTCTTGTATGTAATTAGATGTACCTCTTTAGTATCGTAAGTTGAATTAGTTTGTTTTACACGAAGTCTTTAACATTTTCTCTAAGTATTTGATTTAAGTCACCTCCAAGAGAGATAATATATTTTATAGTGAATCAGTTTATTTACAAAGATGATTCCATCAGCGAATTGTCTTATGAAACTGTTTGGCCGCTCTGCTATGGAGACCACGATGATTGAAAACCTGTTTCTCTAAAGTAAAAAGATATTTTATGAAATATACCAAAATAAGTAAAACATGCATTTAATGAATGGCTGAGTGTTTAAAGGCAAATCTACAGACAAAGGTCATTTAGTGACATAAAATATTACCAAAAAGTCGTCTTTTGTCATTGTTGAAGACCAATGACCATTATGCTTTGTCCAAAGGAGTAACAGGTTTTATTTTCAATGATAATGCTTTGCAACCCAGTAGCCAGACAGTCTCACACGACCATTCACTGATGGAATCGTCTAGAGTAAAAAGCATTCTGTCAAGTCCTCCAAGAGGAACAAACACATTATTTCTGCAGCATTGAATGTCATTGAAATTGTTTTAGTAAAACATCCATCTACCCTAAACGTATAGAAAACTAATGTATCCGTAAATTTCAGTTTTTGAATCTTGATTCATGAAATATCCTCACAATTTTAAGAAGCCAAATTTTAAGTTTGCCAAACGCCAGATTCTCTTTAACCTTGCATTGTAGAACAACGATAACGCCTATTATATGCAACAACTAATTACGCATAAAGATAACATAAGAAAGTAGTCAATTATTTGTAACGCCTTGACGGTCCGTGCAGTGTTCAAGGTGACGGTCAATCTATTTTTGCATTCCAGCTAATTAATTCTATAAATAAACGTCAGAGTGATAAATCATCAGAGATTCTAGATAGTCCTTAACCTATTTATTCCTGTGGCACCAACACCTGCTTTACTACTTTGGTCATATCGCTCGAACTAAATGTCAGAAACTATTTCAAGGAGAAATGTAAACTGAAAAGTAACTTACAAATTCCCCCTTCAGATCTTTTCAATTCATGCTTAATTT
>OZ012696.1:3219473-3221973 GCA_963942565.1 Maea johnstoni | reverse complement strand
CGAGTTGCAAAACAATTGCTTTTGCGACGGATAACCACTCAGCCGTGGGGCACGCGGGTTAAGCCGCACGGTCTGACATTATATAAAGACATATGCGAGTAATAAGATATAGTGTCCGAAATATCTGACTGCAATTGCTGTTCGTTATGGTTTTATCAGTTTCTCCTCGACTATTTTCCAGATATCACTCTGTTTGGGGAGTTTTATTTGTAGTCGTGACAACACGTGTAAAAGTAGCGTAGAGTTGTTAGTTAGCTGTAACTGAGCCGCTGCCACGGTGCACGGTGTCAGCGTCAGGTGCCCGCCCGGCTGATGAATCGCCAATCCCCTGATAGACGACGACGCTACCTTGTTGTTTAGCTCTTGTCACATCACTTCAAGGCGAATGCCTGCTATCCAGTTTACGGCCATCTACATATGCTACAGTTTGACAGGCCGTAAGATAAAACGACTGGGCTACGAACAGACACTGACTTTGACAAATATCCCATTTTCTCTTGGCTGGACTTGTGCGCTGATTTTGCTGCTCTCCTCCTCGCCACGTTTCAGCGGTGATACGGCCTATTCAATTACGTACACTTGCCATGTTCAGAGCTGTCAAGCAGAACAGATCTAGCGAGAGGATTAACGCATGCACCCATATAGCGACCCCCACTCAGGGTCTCCTAGGCGCTGGGATGCTATCTTTACCATTTACACAAGCACTGCATGGAGGCTGCAGGCAGTAAAATTGCAATTTGTAACTTTTGCAAGTTATTTGATTGAATAAAAGTGTTCAGCTATAACTTTATCAAAATCATTAGAATATTTATATTAAAAGAAAGATTCTTGATTTTGTCACTTTGAGGAATTTAAAGTCCGTCTTTTGGGTGTTTGCCTATTTTGTTTTATATCATAGTAAAGGTTTCATACGTGAAAGTGCATGCAAATGAAATTTTCAAGGGTGAAAATTTTCACGCATGAAAATGAAAATTTTGCCCAAATTATTTTCATGGGTGAAAATTCCATGCATTAAGTTGTGTACAGCCCTTCTACCCATGAAAATCTCTGGGGCGAAAAGAATCATGTCTGGGGCGAATTTTTCATTTTTATGCATGGAAATATCATTTTCATGCATGAAAACAAGCCATTTTCATGTATGAAATTTTCATGCCACGGTTTTTCATGCATAAAACCTTTTGCACGGGAGCTGCTTATGAATATTGATTGACCAAAGTTCGGCAGTTGTTATCCGCCAACCGTGATTGTGCCACATTTTCGAAAATTATTTACTTTTCCTATACCAGGATATAGAAATACATTCGCATGTACCTGTAGACAGTAGTACACCATTTTTCATCTATGCACTAAGTTGTTGATATCTGTTCTATAATATGACGAGAAAGCAAAGCTTTAAATGCTCGCGCAGCTCGATGATATTTCTGCATTCCCCTTCAAATACAGTCACAAAGTGTTTGTTATTGTTATCCGTGACGTCATTCTTAACTTGAACTTCACTGAAATATATTGGAAGTCCCTTGATATGAGCTTCATATTTGTGCATTAACCACACACAGTATGCGTAGCGATTGACCGAAAATATGGCATAAAAACTACTACAACTTCAACCTGTTGCAAAATCGTCATTTCACGACAGATTTCAACTAGAATTAAGAGACATGTATGTAGAATTATTTGTGGCGGTTGTAGCGATTTAAACTGTATTGAAATCGATTCACGGAAAGATGAGTAAAGTCATTTTTACCGTGAACATCGAAGTTACGACTTTGGAATCCGCGGAATTCCGTCGCAACATGACGTCATTTCATGACGTCAGCATTTGTCGCACGTGAGCATGTATGTTTCAGTTGTTGCATAGTTCCGCGTGTGTTGCACGATAGTCGGTGACCAAAACGCTATTTTGACACAATTTAAAGGAAACAATACATATTCATTATTTGATTAAGCAATATTTAGAACATGAAACGATCTGGCGGCAAAATGTGCTCTTAAAGCAAAAAGTTATGCTCATTTCTCGCGAGTTTATCGTCAAGCGAGCGAGACTAGAGACGACGAACAGACAGACGCCAACATCAAAAAACCTGCCTCATTATGTATCCTGCCATTACACTATATATGTACCGTAAAAGCTCGCTACGCTGAGCCGACCTTCGGCCGACTCACTGCGCGAGCTATCATACCTTTGTTGGGAAATGTTAGAGCTGGTGCTTCATCTCGTTTCAAGGCCGAAACTAAAATGACTGGAGAAGATGCAGCAGGGAACCACTGACTTCGTCTGAAAAGGTGTTTTTAATATAGAGGGTAAAACTATTTGAAGAATAAATATGTCAATCAGAAACATCCTACGATTATGCCTAAATCAGCTTGCAAATAAGCAATTGATACAATGATTACATGGCATTATATAATGGCCACTCAATAGCATGTTTGATCACTTGTTTTTCGAGCTGCTCAATTGGAGCAATGGGAATGTAGGGACAGTTCCTTAGGCTAACAATAT
>OZ012696.1:3189473-3216973 GCA_963942565.1 Maea johnstoni | reverse complement strand
ATTAATAGTTTTCATTATTATCATTATTATCATTATCATCATTATTATTATTACTATTATCATTATTATTATTACTATTATCATTATTATCATTATTAATATTTTTGTTATTAATATTATTATTATTATTATAATTATCATTATTATTACTATTATTATTATTATTTTGTGTACTATGTGTCATATTATGTGCACAACCTGGAAGCAACTAGATTAAAGCGCCACTTATATATAGCGAATACCAGGCAGCTCCTTGGTAGAAATGTTTAATCCAACCATTCCTTTGGCCCCAGACAATAGTCATTTTTTGGTGGTATCTAAAGCAGCTCCAGAAAACTAGTACAAAAAGATAATGCCGAGCCTAGCCAACGCTTCTGCTTCAGATAGTTGTTTATGTTATTACATGTTTTATTACCAAGTATTGTCTAAAATATTAACGATGCAGACTTATGTTGTTAAAAGGATTTTGTGGCACCGATGGTGAAACTTTACATGACAAAAGCATATTTTAGAACTTACTTGCAAAAAGATTATTATACGAACTGAACAAAAGAATATGGCTGGCAATCATGGTGTTTTCTTGAGTTATTTTCCAGGGTTGTGTTGCCCCAGACGTCAAAATCCGCTTATTTAAAAGCAAGAATGTTTTTTGGAACTCCAGCACGACTTGTTTACCTCCTTCTGTGGAGTATTGCGTTAGATTAGAATAGAGGTGAACGAACTGATTTAACTGGCTGTCAAATAAGGGGAGACCTAAGGACAGAAATTCAATCATGCACATACATTTTCTTCACTGCGCTTGAAATGAAAAGCTGACTTTTCTAGTCATCGGTTTGTGTAGACGCAACATAATTGGAATATCCAAATCTTGGCCTTCTAGGTAAACAAGTCTGCAAGACATAGATAAAGTATTAACAGTTTAGGTTTAAGACCTGAAGTCAAGAAAACACGCCTGGCAAATAAACGGATTTCATCATAGCATACTGATTGATTTGCAACATTTCAATGAATCTTTGACTCCTAATATATATTGAAAGGCAAATAAGTATTTGCAGTGGTGTTTATCTGTGTATGCGATAAAGTATTGCTCAAACTGATCATGCTACACAGTGTATGACTTTTAAGCTTCCCATTGGGCTGCTTGACTAAAAAAAGAGTGCCCTTTAAAGGCTTTGAATGCCTTTGTTGCATCGAGATCTGAAAACATCACATATGGCAAGGGTATATTACATCGTAAGAAGTGTCACTCCAATGTGAATATGAACAAAATATTTAATTACAAAACCATTAGAATGTTTTAAGTGAACTCATGTGCACAAATTCATTGTGCAGTCTCAGAAATATGAGGTTGCCGATCGGGCAATCTCATATTTTGTCACAACTCCATTTCTGGAAAAATGTAACAAGAAATTGCCGTTGGTCCAACCACAAAATCAAAGCCTACTACCTCATATTTAATTTCTTTGCATTGTACAGTGGCTTTTTTCGATATAATACTAGTATTTACAAATGCATTCTGGAGGGAATGGTGCTAATGCACTCCTCAAGCGCATCTCTATACATATCAGTGGGCATATGAGTGTCTGTTTTTTTTTTGATAAAGTTTTTTCATAAATTACACCTTAAATTCACCAAAGAGTTTTTTCAGTGGTAAAGTAACACCAGATAGCACCTCTTAATTTCATACTTTTTCTGATTGTCCATGGGTCCATGGTGCGAGGGTTTGGAATCTGTAAAAAATATTCCCAAACACATGCAGTCCAATACGTAGAAGCAATTGTCATGTGGTATGCAATAGTTCAAAAGGTGGGGCCTTTATTTCATTGAATCTTTATATTGCTTTTAACTTACAATCCTAATTTACTACAGCTGCCATTGCTAATTGATAGTGCCTAATTGAGCACTATTACCATGCACATATCCTGTACATAGTATGCATTGGCTATACTGTTTTATAGTGTAGGATTTAAGAATGTTTAACCCAGTAAAATGAGTATACAAATATGGCATATGTCACTTTGGATGAGAAATTTAAGCGAGGGTACTTCATCAAACACAACCAAGTGATTCATCAAATAGCTTTGAATACTAAGAGATTCCTTAAGTTAACAGATGCAGTTGACATTGAATTACTGATAACATGCTTAGGCAAGGGTGATGCTTAAATCAACTGGCATTTATCATTACAATGCTATTTTGCGTGCTTGCAATGTGTTAAAAATGTGGATAAATGAGACAAGGTTACCATAAATTGTTTGTGACAAGTAACTGAGGATAACTTGGGCTCCCACGTGGGGTATATGCCCATCTTTAAGTAACCGAAAGGGATGTGATTGCATACTAAAATAATACTTATGTTTTTTGTGTTATTTTCAGCCCCTGCCCGCTTGGGAATCAATGAAAGTGACGTCCTTTACTTCACATTCACACAAAAAGTGATGGGATCAAGAATTCACCGTGCAATGTTCTATGTCTACATCAAGAAACCAAGAAATTTACACAAATCCTATATTCGCATACGAGTGTTCCAAGTTCATCTACCGAAACAACCTGGCCAGGCTCACACTGAGACTCAGGTTGGCAGGGAGAAGATAAATATAAGAGCTGGAAGCCGCTGGTGTTCTTTTGATCTCAAAACTGTTGTTGAGGATTGGATCATGTCAAGAAATCCAGAGGACAATTTTGGTTTACTGAAGGTTGTCGCAGAAGATCATAGGGGAAGATCACTGGCAATACTTCACCCACAGGAAGAAGTTGATCAGCCATTTGTAAGTAAAAGAAACAGAGAAATACACTAATAATTGTCACAAAAACGAGGGACATTGATGTTCATTAGGTGTAATTGCTTTACAACCAATATATAAGCGAAAGAAACTCAGAAAGGCCGCAGACCTTTCGCAAAGCGCGCAGTCGTGCAATAGCGTGTGTGTGACATCACCTAGAAATCTATACAGGGACCCAGAAAGTCGTCATGACCCCACGTACAAGCAATTTCCGCTTTTGCATGTAGTTTAAGTAACGATCGATTTGATTGGTCAGTAATGATGCGATATAACAAAACCAGTTTCATTGGATGAAACGTGAAGTGGTTCACATGCATGAATGAACGAGCATTGTTGTGGATAAATTCCCACGCACTGTCGTCTAGCTACGCTCGATGTCGAAGCCATGCTTCCTCATATTATTAACACTAGTAATTCACCTGAAATTATACATTTTTGTTCAGATTTCATGGTAAACAATGTGTATGTACAATAAAACATGGATATTTCATGTTTCATTTTAAATGCAGCAGTTGAATAATGCAGAATTAACATATTGGATATGTTAGAGATTCGAGCATCGCAAATATCTCACAGTCCTCAAAATACATGGAAATATAAGCTTAAACATACAGTAAAGTGAGTTTCAGCAATGTAGTTAATGAATGGATGCTTGTAGGCACACAGGCACAGAAAGGTCATTTATTAATGAATGGATGCTTGTAGGCACACAGGCACAGAAAGGTCATTTAGTGCTATAAAATCTGTGTAAAATAATGGTCCTCTGTTGTTGTCAAAAACAACAAAGTAATAAATGATTGAAAATGTTCACAAAACGGTTAACAGTTTCAGAGTATAACTTGTACGTGCATGGTTGTTTCAGAAGAATGTAACTAAGTTAATTAACTGAAGACCTACCATGGAGGGTCACATTTTAGAGAAAATCTTTAGTTACAAGAAAGATTAGATGTAACAAAATGTTTGTCCACTGCAAAATGTAAGGTTTCTAATTACGTAACATCTGACTAGTGTTTTATTCACCTTACTTTGCACTGTGTATCCTATCAAATGCAAAAGGTAATTATGTATATTTTCATCATTTTAGGTTCCATTCTTGGACATCAGTGTGCATGACTACAAGAACAGTCGAAATAAACGAATGATTGGGCTAGTCTGTCACATCCATACAAGAGAAGATCGATGCTGTCGCCACCATCTTAGTGTTGACTTTGAGGATTTTGGGTGGGATTGGATCATTGCACCCAAAAAGTACACTGCAAACTATTGTTCTGGGGACTGCCCTTTTGTGTTTTTGCAGGAATATCCGCATACACATGTTGTGCAGCAGGCAAATCCTCATGCATCAGCTGGGCCCTGTTGCACACCCAAAAGACTATCTCCAATATCCATGCTATACTTTGATGGTCAACAAAATATCATTTATGGAAAGCTTCCTGGCATGGTAGTAGATCTGTGTGGATGCTCGTAAAAGCTAACAAAAACTTACCCTGAGGACACATCCTCAATGTGATCTCTGAAGCTGGACGATCTCATATCCCTCTCTATAAGAGGAATAACATGGAAATGTGTGATATGAAAATAAATTGGGAGAAGGCACTGTGGTGAAGCAAGTGCTAGTAGAAGGCAATAGATTGTATTTATTTGAGAAGTCTTGTTAGACTCCAAATTGGTCAGATGTTTACCAATGGTACAGAGTAAAGTGAGTGAGTGTTTGAAACATTGAAATGCAATTGCATTCATTTGCTCTACAATTGTTGATGTATTGATTCTTTAACATTTTTTTAGTATTTAACTCAACTGGTGCTTGTATTTTATTTTTGTAGATTCCATTTACATTTTGGGTTCCAACTGCTGCAGCAGCCAGGAACTTCAAGTAAAAAAGTAAAAGAACGTGTGTATGCCTGTGTTTATGTATATTAGAAGTTATTTGTACACTCTCAATTGGCCCCAGGCCAGCTGAAATATAGAATCAAATTTGATAAATTTGACTAAATACTTTTTATCTAACATATCATTCTAAATAAATGTCTGCCTTTGTGACTTGGTAGCCTGTTATTTGGAAGTGTAAATCTAATCTTGATAACAGCTGACCTGAGACCAAAGTTAGGCTTGGGTGAAAGGTTCATTGAAAAAATAAAGAAGTGGCATGCTTGCAATTTATGACCACTGCCAAAGGTATTGGGATTTAATTCCTCTCTAAGAGTTAAAAGGTTTCCCAGCGAGTCGTTGGATTTCACATAGTTTTCTCCACCTTTAACAAGGGTCTGTCCCGATACAAACTTTGAGTTAGGCGATGGTTTTAATTGGGTACTCCGGTTTTCTACAACATTAATAACTGACTAGTCAGAATTTAGTCTAAATATGGCTTAAAGTAGCTATAAGCTCATGTCTATATCATGACATTGTAGGGGCCTGTCATTAAATCATCGCTACTAAAGTGCACTTTGACAGGTGATAAAACCTCTTCCTTTGGCTGAAATAACAGTATGAAAGTCAAACCTCAAGTGAATTGCTTTCAAATTAGTCATTGGGTATTGTTGTTTCATTTCCTCTCGGGCATCCTCCACCATAATGGAAGGATCTTCTGTAACCTACTGGTAGATGTTAGCTCTTAAGCACAACTTTTTGATTTGAGTCTCTGCTTTTGTCAACTTGCATTATGTAGGACTTTTCATAAACATTGCTATTGATAGACACATGGGAATTCTTTAAATAGAGGGTAATTTCCTCTGGTAAATATGCCTTTATTCTGTGAAGATATTGCCTTTACTGTTGAAAACAAGAAAAAGGCATCACCACTATAATTGTGGGTTATGATAATGATAGATGACCATCTACCGTATCACCCCGCACCCCCTATATAATACACACACCCTCCTCTAGTCCCTTTCCCCTATGTAAAATACAATTCCCCCTTTATTATACACAGGGGGAGTTGGCCATTAAGTGCAGAGAGCTATAGGTCTGCCCTGGTCTTTCAGCTGAGAAGAGTCTAGGACAAATAAACAGAACACATTCCTTACAATTTGATAAGGGTCATTGATGGTAAATTGTAATTGATACTGATTGGTGCCTATTTGTTGAGCTCGCTTGTCAAAAGCCGAGATGAGAACAGACACCAGCTCGTGCCAACTCTACCCTCCTGGCTTATCAGTATCAATTTCAATTCACCCTCCCTAGCCCCTTTTATCCCCTAAGTATAACGTCATTAAAATCCAAATATAGATAAATATGCTGTCCTCTCCTCCTGGGGGTACGGTTCTTAAATAGTGACAATGTAATGTACCGATCACATGGGATCTTGATCGGCAAATTAAGATCCAGCAAATTCAGAAAAAGGCAAGATAGGCAAATTTCGGACAGTGTTTACAGTGTCTAATGTTTTTCTTTGTAAGAATAGCAACGAAAGACATCGTGTACCCGGTCACACCACTACCAGTAGGGTTAATGACTGATGTTGCCATTATCAACCCTGCCCCACTCGTCCCACGATGTAAAAAAGTTCTGGTTTATGTACCTGTTGATAACACGCACCCCCTCCTTGACATAGGTGCTGCGGTGTATAAAAGTGTGGGGTGTAGGGGGGGGGGGGGGGGGGGGAGGGTAATACGGTAAAGTGTTGTATGCAATGAATATTAAATGTTACCTGATTTACGTATGAATGTGAGAAAAAAAGACCCATAAAGGCAACACATGAGTTATGGGTAGTTAGTTAAACCAATTAGATAATTCATAGCAGAACATTCTACTAATAAAACCATTTTGGTGCAGAAACAGTCTCACATTGGGATATATGTCTTCTGACCATGTTGATAGATGTATTTCCTTAATTAGGTCTTTGATGAAAGACATTGTATCTTAAACGATATGTTTATCCTTTTATGGAAATACAGCTAGAATTCTAGGTAATTTTTATTAACTTGCTAATGCAATGCCAGTTTAAAACAGCCATACAAAACAGTGTTTGCATTTTATTTTAAAATCTCATTTGCAGTATATAGCTTTATTGTGCTTAATATGGATAAGAATGGCATTTATGAAAAGCATACTCTGAAGATGTGTCCGCAAGCCTTAGGGCAAATGAATTGTATACCCCAGTATAGGTATGTAAAGTTGTGCATTTAATGCATGTAACTGTTGCCATGTAAAACATGTATCCAAGTGTCCAACTTGTGGCCAGTAAAAACTATGTGAAGAATATTTTTGAAATGATATTATGAATTTATGCAGTAAGACAACTATTCATAAAAGCATTATAGTTGAATCAACTCTGTATAACCTGTTGATAGAGTACTGTAGGTCTAGTTAATTTTCCCTGTCATTACAACAACAGTGAACCGTTACACTTTGGCACTACTATCCCACATCAACTTACATTATGATAAAAAAAACTGATTAAATTTGCTGGGTAGGGTGGATTGAAAATAACATAACCCTGCCAGATGGATATGAATGTGTCCTGTTTATTTGTCATGGTCTGGTCCTCACGTAGCTGACATATTATTTGCCTATTAATGTCATAGGTTTGCTGATCTAAAGGTTTCTGAATCTTATTTTACTGATCACACTTGATAGGTAAATATTGGTGAATTAAAAGCATTGGTAAATTAACAAGATATACAGTACTTCTAGAAATGACATGAAATGTGTCAAGTGATATGAGTATGACAAATATGCCGATGTAAATAGGTTATTATGTTAAGAGAGATAAGAATAGGCATATGGTGTGATTGAATCCCCTTTACAAGGTTGGAAATAAAAGCATTGGATCTCTGCATTAAATATGAAATATGACCGTTTAGAGATTGAGACACATTCCTATAAAAGCGTTTACTAGATCCAATGAAGATGAGTATTGAGACAAAATAGAACTGTGCCCAGTCTTTGGTAATGCCTATCACTGTGAAATGTATATCTTTTAAGTCTTTTCCCAAAGTTGGTAATTTGTAGATAGAAAGTGTTAAACTGTTTACAAATAGTACTGATATATGACATATTTTACACTGAAGATCTTTAGAATAGGAACCCTGAAGACAATGGTAATAAGTTGGTTTGAAAATGCAAAACGTAGATGAAATTCAATGGTAAGAGATAAGTATGTATTACCTGCTCCCGTAATGTAGTCTACTAGACAATATGATAAGAGTCAGTATCCATATGTGGCAATTATATATCCTCTACTGCTTGCCTATAATTAACCTAATGACATATTGTAAGGTGGATATGTATGACTGTACAAGCACAACATTTAGCCATTATGCAGTGTATGACAAACAAAACAATGACAAATAATTGTTGTGCCTTGGATATTGTTCACAGAAGCAAATGAGGCTTGAAGCATGAACTGTTGGATTTGCATACTGATGAAAGGTATCCATATACATGTACCTTTCGTCATAGAGCAAAACACAAAATTATAACAGGAAAACAAACGAATAGCTTTCTCACTGGAGTGGGCACATTATCTTTTCCTGAAGCATCTCTTTATTTAGTTGCATTGTTCTCAAGTTACTGTTTGACTTTCTTGGTACCAGTTTACAAGAAATGACTACTATGAGAATTAACAACACTAATGCCCATTAAAACGCACAACTGATAGCCTAAGTGGGTTAGGAAGTTTTAATATAGGCCATTTTATGTGATATGTAAAGGAGTAATATCAATACTGAGACAACAAATCTACTTGCGAATGTGATACCTTTTTTATTTGTTTTTTTCTTAATATTCTGATGGTCCAAGTTCAATTTTAGATATAAGTATGTGGAATGCAAAATATTACCAACATGCTTCATTCTGATCATTACCTTCATGTAGGTGTATTCATATTGTATAACTCTGTAAAACTAACATTCAGTTTCACTTATATGTATAACCTAGAAGATGTCCATACTATGCATGAACATTCTGAACATATGGTGTACGCAAAGTGCATCACCAATTCTATAACTGAAAATAGATTACTTATGCCAATATCTTTACAAGCACAATCTTATCAAAACGTGATGATTAAAGTGTCTAAAAGTACTCTATGTGACTAAGATTGGGTCGTACATTTGAAGTATATGACCCCAGCTAATTAGACTACGTTAAGTTGCACGTTATATAAATTAGCGTGGCTTCTGATATCAGTTCTGACTACTATTTTTTATCAAATATATCTCAAAATGTTTCATGCTAGGTCAGATTACGGAATAGAAAGTAGTAATAACTAGCAATCAGTTTGCATTGATATCCCATGGGGTTAAACTACCTTTAGATATGAGATGATGCAAGAATACACCTTTCATTGTTAAAACCTTTCACACTGAAATACTGTGATAGTGATTACAATTTCAAGATTTTAGCTAGTGTCATTTCATTTCAATTTAATCAAAGGGGTGCTTATAGGGAATCTGATATAATCTATCCCCGTATATTTGTGAAATATAGTCAGGCCATCAATGTTGATCATAAGGCAAGTGTAGTATCACACAAGGTTAGCACCGTCTATTCCTCCTTGTAAATTAACTGCAAAGTGGTATTATAACGTCCAATGAAATTTGAGTCATTCCTAAAGTTAAGATATATGCGTATGGCAGTTCTTGTCAAAACCGACGAGTCCCTTCCTAATGATCACCATTGATAGCTCCTTTGTTGTGAATATATCCGAGACAAAAGGTAAGGCAGGAATCTTCACCATATTGAGTGCTACAATTCCACATTTGCATTGCATGAAAAGCTCACATAAAGGTTATGTTTGATGCTATTATGATTTTGAAAAGGAAAGTGGGCAAGACAACACGTTCATGTAGCGTGCATTAACAGTTTGGGGATACCTTTGATTGTACTAATTAATGTAAGAAAGGTTTTAAATGTTAAGTCAATGTCTGTGATGTTACGAATAAAGGTTATGAACCTCTACATTGTGTTATCTTATTGTTTGAAATACAGCCAAGGTAATAAGCAGGCTTGAATGAGCTTCAATCTAGGTCGTCTATGAGACTATCACTGAAGGATAATACAATTATTTCTTATCGAATCTTAATTACAAATTATGTACATGCACATTTACATGTGGTATTTTCAATATATTCAAACCAACCCTTTGGACTCCTAAATTCAGGTTTAACCATGGCTGACCATGGGGTGGACTTATACTGTGCACCCACAATATTAACAAGAGTGAACGCAAGTATCTCAATTGGATTATAAGCACTTCAGGTGGTTTCCTTAATGAATAGAATGTCTCCCTACTTCTAGCAGATACTCTCGCTGACCAGGAGGACAGTATTTGACTTATAACCCTCTGACACTAATAAGCACATGCTCTTTCCTGCCTATTCAAAAGACCTAGATGCCACAGACGGAAAGCTGGGCCATTGGGGCAGACTTCCAGTCAGTAGTTTATAAAGTATGCTACCCCTTAAGCCAGTACAGTTAGTGTGTTTTTCGTATTGCTGCATACAGACTAAGGTTTTATAACACACATAGCCAATAAGTTTTTAAGGTGTCTCGGGTCAGTAGCTGGGAAATTACCATTACATCTTCAAGCCTGTACAGTTTATTCTCTTGTTGCTGTAGCTGTCTGTAACATACAGACTAAAGTCTTATAATTGAGCAAGGTAGTGGTAGATCATAACTGCAGTCCTTTTTTCTAGCAATTATAGTCTAAGCTATGGTTGTAGCATAGCGGATTTCCCCCTCAATTGTTGCTTTGTACTGCAAATGCCTAGTACATAATGCTCTTTCTCAGAGCACATTACGTTAAGATTAAAAGTCGAACAGTCAACTTAGTGCTTAATTGCTATTACATTATGCCTCTATGCAAACAACACACAATCTTATATCAAAAAGGATCTCATGTCTACACCTCTATTATCATAACTTTCAAGTAGACTATCAACAAATTGATTTGGATTCATCTCCTCCATTTAGAGATTCTACAAAAATAGCTTGTTGTCTTCCCTTTCATTTAGCCGGTAGTTTGCCTTTTGATAAGGGCTAACAGCCTCCACCCCCCCCCCCCCCCTCCTGTTGTGTTCTTTCTTGCAAGTTCCATTTTATACAGTAAGCCATTACTGACAGGAACACAATCGCAACATATGAATTTGTGGTTGTGCTCTCGCCAGAATATGTAATTTTCGTGTTTGTTCTGTTATTTTTTTTGTTGCATGTCAATTTGATTATTTGCACCATCAAGGCCCCTACCTATCTTGCCCATGGCTAGTGACAGCATAAAACTAACATCAGCTAATGTATGTGGCCTGAGCTGAGGCAAGAGCACAAGGGTAAGGATTCTCAGGTTTGTTTGAAATTTTATGATATAATCTACTTGCAGGAAACAAATCTGGTTCAGAAAGATATCCTTCTTGAGAAAGGATGGAATGTGGAATATATCCTAAATAGGGACTCCACATATAGTCAATATTCAGAACTTTGCACAGAAATCTTTCATCAATTAAATGGTACACAAAGTGGGTATCAAGGATTCTGCTCTTTGCTCATTTTGTAATGAACATCAAGACATAATAGAACATGTGCACGTTACTTGCTTAGTGATAGAGGAATTTCGAAATTCTGCAATAGTATGGCTTGTAAGCTAAAACAACTACAGCCTTTCAGTTGAGCGTATAACATTATGTGCCCTGGACAACAGTAGATACGAAATTTAATTTAACACACATACAAGAGGTCATAAATGATACAAAATAAATTGTTTACACATAAAAATATATAAAAAAAACTAAACCCTCAATTCTGTTGACGCAGCTATTTAGTAATACTCATCAACTCTCTGGGATCATATACCAAGGATAACATCAGCAATATTGAGAGGGTACAGGGAAGGGTAGCAACATTTGTGAGGAACAGATGGTACAGAACCGACACTGTCACTGATATGATCTTGGTGCTAGTCATGATGTAGAAAATTGCCAATAGACTGGTTGTTGTACCTACATCACCCAACCTAAAACCAGTAACAAGATCTTCCTGTCTGTGTCATCTCGCTGGCTACCTTGTCCCCAGCTCGACTAGTGACTATCACAAGTACTCATTCTTCCATAGAAGAGTGAAATGCTCTACCCACAGACATCCAAAAATCTCAGCCACCTGAAACATTCGAAGCTAGCCTCAAGTCTCTATCTACAACCTAAATAGAGGTCAGGTTTCTAACCCCCTAGGAAATTAACTGGCTGTAATTTTCATTCTCCTATTTTTCTTACTAACAGGCATTCATCCCACCTGAGTCTTCTATGAGGTTTGGTGGTATACCGGAAGGATAAGGAGAATACCTAAATCATAGTAAGTGTAAGTCACTGACAGATCACACAGCAATGTAACCTTATGCCTGTGCTCTTCTATGAATAAAACTGTTTCATATCACCATAGTTTATGGACAATTAAATGGCCATAGCTGACCATACAGGAGAAGAAAACCTTAAAAAATTCAACCCCATCCTCACTTTCGCTACCTCATAGTAATTCATCTCTGAAGACTTTAAGTGATGGTTCCTCAAATGTAATGATGGTAGTTTATGCTAGTAACTTATAATGATCATCTGCAATTTGTTCTAGCTTCTCTAAAAGTGACACAGCCAAAACAAATAGATATGGCGACACATGTTCTTTCGGTTTGAAATCTAGCAGGACTTCCTTTGACACTAGGCAACTCAAAGAAACAATAGGATAATATATATCTTGTACGCTATCAAAGCAGGGTATCAAGGTCTGTCTTTGAATATGGTGACCATATTCTTCCATTTTGCATTGTTTTATATATATATATATATATATATATGTATATATATATATATATATATATATATATATATATATATATATATATATATATATATATATATATATGTGTGTGTATGTATGTATGTATGTATGTATATATATATATATAAATTATATATATATATATATATATATATATATATATATATATATATATATATATATATTTGTGTTTGTGTGTGTGCTGCCAAGCGTGAGGTTGCAGGTTCGAGTCTGCCCTGGATTCCAAGAAGCAGGTTGGCCAGGTCACTATAAAATTATTTAGCGTTGGAGAGAACTCCATATGGTGCCTCTGCAACTGAAAACACCCTTGGAAATATCCGTAAAAGAGTAGGTCTTTTTTCTTGGTTCCAGATATCTCGTTGCAATATGACTTAAGCTGTTGAAAGTGAGCTAAAAACAAATTCCTGCTCTCCCTCCATTAGAGGTATGTATTACAAAGAAACGTCCTGAGAATAGTTATATATCACAGCCTTTGCGCTGTTAGTCATATGTCCATCACAGCATCCTATAACGTTTTCCACTATGAATTAGTGCAACAGGTGTTTGCTTATACACAATCAGACTGGGAATCAATCCAAATACCAGGCATTAGTAGGATGCCCCAAAAGCCCAGTTTAGGAGAGAGGTCGCTAGACAGTAGTCAAAAACAATAAAATTGTACCAAAAGAGAAAGTGTTTGGAAACTGTGAAGGCAGTCCATCTACTGTAAATGTTGTAAATATGGCAATCAATGGTTCTTGTATAAAAAAGGAAAAACTCTAAAGGGTTGAAGTATGTTCTATGATGAATACATATATATATATATATATATATATATATATATATATATATATATATATATATATATATATATATATATATATATATGTGTGTGTGTGTGTGTGTGTGTGTGTGTGTGTGTGTGTGTGTGTGTGTGTATATATATACTGTATAACGGGTATATTTCCCGGGACTTTTATTTCCCGAAAAATGATGTTTTCTACTTTTTCCCGTTTTTTAATTTCCCGTCCTGCACATGGCTGCACTGATATTAAATTAACCGAAAGTGTGTGTTTTCGCTTCTGAATCTATTAGTGCAGACGAATGTTGTATCATACATGAGTTGCATGCTAAGCTGTAGGAGTCTAAGCAGATCTGGGCTGAACTTGAGGAAAAACAAGAGATTATAGTCGCTTTAGACTGGTCTTCTAGAAAAACAGGAGAAAAACAGGAGACAAGAAAAAAAGGGAGAAAAACAGGAGGCAGGTAAAATTAAGTCCAAAAAACAGAAGACTCCTGTTAAAAACAGGAGACTTGACGGGTATGTATGCACTGAATGTGCCGTGGTGTGCAGAACAACAAAGCCATGATAGCTCAATTGAGCTGACATGGCTGGCACTATTGTTCTGCGCATTAATAGCAATTAGAGCAGCATAAATCCAAGTCGGACCGGTTCGTGGGCAGGTTGAGAAACTTTGTGAGTACTGCAAACAGTACTAGAATACACTCAAATTATCAGTCCGCCTGAATTTATCCATTGAGGACCGGTTCGTGGGTAGGTTGGCAACTGTCTGTGAGAGACTGTGAGTACTGCAAACATGAGGCATAATCCCCAAACCTGCCAAGGCCGGTATAAATAAATGCCACAAAAAGCATGGTTCGTTGGAAGGAAAAGGTAAACGGAGATGGGAGTTATTTCATAATAATTCATATATAGATAATTACATTTTCATTCAGTTCAAAGATTCATTTATTTACAAAAAACTAGTATATATAACGTAACAAATTCATATCTTAACACACACTGAGAATGCAGACTCAGACACATCGTCATCTGCGAACATCGTCTGCCACACCATACCAACAAAAATGATTAAAGATAACGTTTTTATTGTTCCCGTCTCAAACCCATTCGGTAAATTCGGGAAGATTAAGCACACGTTAACATTACCCGTTATACAGTATATATATATTTATACTGTAGAATGGCTAATTTTTCTGTGAGTTTTATTACCCTGTTTCCTCCCCGGAAGCTTTCAAATGGAAATAAACAACCCCATTGAAAAAACAATACAGTACATGTATGGACTAAATAATCACAGAGAAATCCTGACCTTAGTTTAATCGACTATACTCTATGGTATACTAAAATTTAAAATCTACATAAAACATGAAAATTAGAAATGGAAAAAAACATGTCCTCCCTTCGGAAATATCAGAAACGGAAACATCCAAAAATGGAAAAATTTTGCGTGGAAAAAATAGCCATTCTACAGTACTTATTTATACATATTCTATGCTTTAATGTAATAGCTGCAAAAATCTTTTCCTTTTTTATTATTTACCAAAAACAAATAATTTCTAAGACCAAGAAATCAAAAAAATATACGGCATTATAAAATTTCAAAAATAGCTTGACAAATGATACTGAAGATCAGTCTTTTAGCTTTATCCTACATTATTTAATTTCCTTATACTAGGTTTAATAAAAGTTAAGCTTTCATTCACAGACTCCAGCTTGCCCATGTTTAAGGTTTTGCAAATTTTTCATTGAAAATTGTGTGACAACATATTCAATAAATTGTAAGGGTTGAGACTATGGCCAAGTGGTCTAAGGTAATCCATAACTGAGGGTGAGTCAGTAATTTCTGTGGGCTTTAGTCCTGTTTTTTTTCTAAAGTAAGTTTTTTTTTTGAGTGTTTACCTATTAAAATGCATATTTTTAATTTACCTGGAGATCTTGATTAAAATTTAAAATATTCAAATGTCTTTTTATAATTCTTGAGGATTCAATATTCTATGTAATAGGCGAATTACAAAATCATTGACAAATATAAATCTTTCAGATGCAAATGGCTAATAGTCCATTATTATCATTATTACCTAGACATGATTTTCAAGGTCATATAAAATGAACTGTACAGTAAATCTTTTAAACGAAATGATTGGGGAAAGTACTTTTTACAATATAAATGAACCTGGCTAAAAATGTTGCACTGAAACACACAAACACCATGACCTTCTATATGTAAAGGTTGTCCATGGTCATTTATGGCCAACCTATTCCTCAGACTAAAAGTTATGCTACAGCTAATAACTTAGTGGAGAGTAGTGACAAATATGTCCATGGAAATGGGAATTTTGAAATGTCAAGTTTACAGCAGATACAGGTTATCAAGGAGATTTTTCATATTCTTTTGAAAAATTGCAGCGCAAAGTTTGTGACCCAAATTTTACTATAAGAAGGGGGACTGCATGGTTAGTAAAAATAATATTTTGAGGAGAAATAGAAAGTGGTCTTTGTGGGCAGATGAATCTTGGGAAATATCATACATATTCTAATAGTGTAATTTTGGGGTCGCTTGTGCAGGTTTGACTATCTATCCAATCGTGACAATGACAAGAAACTTGATGTGAAGTAGAACAACAAACAAATTGAACCAAATAAAAAACAACAACAAATTCATGTTTGTTTTTTTTACAATTTTAATACATACACATAGCAAATTGTATACAAAAATATATGTTCTATATTTCAATTAATGACTGAAACACACCCACAATTTGCTCAAGTTGCGTGCTAACCCTTCCAATGCTGAGGCTAATTTCGTCTTAGAACAAGAAGGCAAAGATTGTTGAAAACCTTCTTAACCCTGTCATATTGGTATTCATTAGACAGCTCTTGCTGAGATCTCTCAGATGAGTACCCATGTGCCAGGGTTTCAATCATTTTCCAGTATTTTTGCAGCATTTTTATTGCCCAAATTAGCCACCAGCAGCACAAGGGCTAATATCCATTAATAAAAGATTTATATCAATTTCATTTTTCAGTTGACCAGTTTGCACAGAAGGTCTGACAACATTGCGCAAAAGAGGGTAATGTTTGAAAAACATTTGAAAAATATCTGAAGAGGGATTTTTACACCCAGCAATAAGAACATATTTCATTCAAATACACATATTGTTTTATTTCTATAAGTAACAGTGATTCCTAACAACACAATTAGTTATCCTGATGTGTGATTGTTGAGGATTTGGTCATACAAATACAAATGTTCGAAACCCTGTCCCTGACCAAGACATTTTAGGTGTCCCAGTGAAAGATTTTTAGAGGTTTGAAGCCCCAAAACACAAAAATACCTTGCTGGCTAAAGCTTATATATCATCCCTGTTTGATATTTACCCCAAGGGGGCAATCATTCCATTTAGATCAAAGTAAATCAATTACAGTTCATAAGCTCAAAAAATCAAGTTTAATTTATGTATTCAATTCAACTTTTTTCTTTATGAGTATATTTAAAGATAGAGGAATGCAGATACTGATACATGGATAGAAAGAAATATTTCTTAAACAATATACATGTAGTTGATAATGTGTATACTTGAATAGCCTAGGTTAGGAGTTTTGAACTAGTCATATCCAATAAGATTTCCGTAGTTCACAATAAAAGAATTGTAATCCTCATAATTTCCATCTATACATATTCCCGCAATGTTCGATATAAATAGTTTCATATCTTTTCATATTTGTAGCAACAAATCACTGACAATGAGCAAGTACCACCTTAGACACTTCCAATGCTGACGCTATTTTCGTCCAAAGCACAAGAATGCAAAGATTTTTGAAAACCATCTAAACCCTGTCATGTTGGTATTCATTGTGCTTACCCACCTTCCAGGGTTTCAGTCATATTTTAGGCTTTTTCCATAATTCTGTATTGGCCAAATAAGCCATCAGCAGCGAAAGGGTTAAACTAAGAATGATATGCAGTGGCGACTATAGGAGTTCCTCAATTTATTTTTGCCACACTCAGGGTTGTCTCACACTTTTGGGCATTCCTCTGCTAAGACCGCTATGGCGACACTGCTGGACAAGATACTACATCCTCCTGCTGCCAGATAATGACTGCGCATGTCCACTGAAAACATCTATATAGCGTCACTGCAGGGCAAGATATAACCTCCTCCTGCTGCCAGATAATGACTGCGCATGTCCACTGAAAAAATCTATATAGCGTCACTGCAGGGCAAGATATAACCTCCTCCTGCTGCCAGATAATGACTGCGCATGTCCAATGAAAAAATCTATATAGCGTCACTGCAGGGCAAGATATAACCTCCTCCTGCTGCCAGATAATGACTGCGCATGTCCACTGAAAAAATCTATATAGCGTCACTGCAGGGCAAGATATAACCTCCTCCTGCTGCCAGATAATGACTGCGCATGTCCACTGAAAAAATCTATATAGCGTCACTGCAGGGCAAGATATAACCTCCTCCTGCTGCCAGATAATGACTGCGCATGTCCACTGAAAAAATCTATATAGCGTCACTGCAGGGCAAGATATAACCTCCTCCTGCTGCCAGATAATGACTGCGCATGTCCAATGAAAAAATCTATATAGCGTCACTGCAGGGCAAGATATAACCTCCTCCTGCTGCCAGATAATGACTGCGCATGTCCACTGAAAAAATCTATATAGCGTCACTGCAGGGCAAGATATAACCTCCTCCTGCTGCCAGATAATGACTGCGCATGTCCACTGAAAAAATCTATATAGCGTCACTGCAGGGCAAGATATAACCTCCTCCTGCTGCCAGATAATGACTGCGCATGTCCACTGAAAAAATCTATATAGCGTCACTGCAGGGCAAGATATAACCTCCTCCTGCTGCCAGATAATGACTGCGCATGTCCACTGAAAAAATCTATATAGCGTCACTGCAGGGCAAGATATAACCTCCTCCTGCTGCCAGATAATGACTGCGCATGTCCAATGAAAAAATCTATATAGCGTCACTGCAGGGCAAGATATAACCTCCTCCTGCTGCCAGATAATGACTGCGCATGTCCAATGAAAAAATCTATATAGCGTCACTGCAGGGCAAGATATAACCTCCTCCTGCTGCCAGATAATGACTGCGCATGTCCACTGAAAAAATCTATATAGCGTCACTGCAGGGCAAGATATAACCTCCTCCTGCTGCCAGATAATGACTGCGCATGTCCACTGAAAAAATCTATATAGCGTCACTGCAGGGCAAGATATAACCTCCTCCTGCTGCCAGATAATGACTGCGCATGTCCACTGAAAACATCTATATAGCGTCACTGCAGGGCAAGATATAACCTCCTCCTGCTGCCAGATAATGACTGCGCATGTCCAATGAAAAAATCTATATAGCGTCACTGCAGGGCAAGATATAACCTCCTCCTGCTGCCAGATAATGACTGCGCATGTCCACTGAAAAAATCTATATAGCGTCACTGCAGGGCAAGATATAACCTCCTCCTGCTGCCAGATAATGACTGCGCATGTCCACTGAAAAAATCTATATAGCGTCACTGCAGGCAAGATATAACCTCCTCCTGCTGCCAGATAATGACTGCGCATGTCCACTGAAAAAATCTATATAGCGTCACTGCAGGGCAAGATATAACCTTCTCCTGCTGCCAGATAATGACTGCGCATGTCCACTGAAAAAATCTATATAGCGACACTGCAGAACAAGATACAACCTCCTGATGTTGCCAGATGAGGACTATGCATGTCCAGTGAAAAAATCTATATAGCGACACTGCAGAACAAGATACAGCCTTCTGATGTTGCCAGATGAGGACTATGCATGTCCACTATTAAAATCTCTACGGCCACACTGGAAGACAAGATACCACCTTGTCCTGTTGCACCAGTCACTTCATGTCTGGCCATGTATCAAGGGGAAATGCCAGATGATGACCACGCATGTCAGCCTACATCTAAGGCCTAAACAAAAAAGTTGTTTGTTTCCTGTTTTTTATTCAAGAGAAATCCCTACCCTAAAGTTTTTTCTACCCTCCCAACCAATGTAAAACATGCATAATACACACATTTTTGACAAAAAAAATAATGCAAATTTTTTTTTTAACCAAACTACCTACCTTTTTTTTTTTCAGACCATTACAGGAAACAAACAATATTTTTTTCTTGGCCTAAGCGAGAGCACCAGCTAGTCAGTATGCCGGCGATTTGATACTGGCTTTGTTTCCTCTCTCAGTGATTTCACCTCTCAGCTCGAGGGAAAACCATCCTCCCGAGTGGAGACATTCCATCAGGATACCCACACTGTCATGGCATATTTGTTTTATCATATCGAACAAATCCCCAAATTGGTAAAATATCAATGAAAACACCAATGACGGCCGGTACTAGATCCGCTGGTGCCGTGGAAAAGAGCGTCTGCTACAATGTCAAGGTCACAGATGACTGGTGATTCACACATTCCCCGCTAGGCGTCGCTAGTGACAACAGTGGACATTATGCCGATCAGTGGACATGATGATTGCCAACTGTTAAGTCAGCCAATCACGGCTTACGATCTTCAAGTGAGGTATGATAAGATCATTTAGTGCCTCCTGCATGAAAGAATCCCTGGGTGCTGCTAGTGTTCCTTTGGCTGATAATCTCCATATATTTCTGTTTAGTCAGAAGTTTCTTGAGTTCTTTTTCATGATCCTTTAGCTTTGTGGATACTATTGCCAAGTAACCGTCGCTGTCCGGCTGAAAAATAAGCACAGAATGAGATGTTAGAAAGGCTACACTTGAAATCAGTGGGGGATCTCCCCAAAACCCTTCCAATGCTGAGGCTACTTTCGCACAAAGCACAAGGACGCAAAGATTTTTGAAAACCATCTAAACCCTGTCATGTTGGTATTCATTGGATACCTCTTGCTGAGTACTCTCAGATGAGAACCTGTGTGCCAGGGTTCCAGACATTTTTCATAATTTTTTTTTTTTTTGCATAATTTTGTATTGGCCAAATTAGCCACCAGCAGCATATTAGTGGTTAAACCTAGGACTGTCGTTGACATTCATTTTTCTTTTGATATCAATAATTTCTTTTTTATTTTGGAGAACTATAGGGAGTTTGAAATATTCATAATTTTCACATGCATCAAGTTACATTTTTGTTGTTATGATCCTAAGATTTCTAAAATACAAAGACAATAAAGAAATGATGACAAAGCCCAGACTATGGTGATTCTTTTATCAATTAATTGACATAATAATTGACATTTTCCAATTAATTGGAAACATTATATTGATTGATTCTTCTCATATCAATTACACCCCTACCCTTATGCTGCTGGTGGCTAATTTGGCCAGTACAAAATGATACAAAAAAACTGAAAATTGACTAAAACCTTGGTATATGGGTACTCATCAGAAAGTACTCAGTGAGAGCTATCCAATGAAGACCAACATGACAGACTTTAGATGGTTTCCAAAAATCTTTGCATCCTTGCGCTTTGGAAGAAAGTAGACTCAGTATTAGAAGGATAAAATCATGTAGAACTTGATTTAGAAAACGAAACAGAAATAGATTTCTATTTAAGCCATCTAGATGTTTCTGTCCAGAAATCTATTAATCTTTTTGTCCAGATATCTGATGACATGCAGGTGTTAGAGTATAATTATAAAGTCAATGTGCAGGGGTCTTTGAAAGACCTTTAATCAACTTGTAACTTGGTCGTCAAGTACAATGGGCCTTTAGATTTCTAGGAACCTTTCAGTCCAAAAATAGGACAGATCACAAATGACCAAAGTGGGTATATAATAATGTTCATGTACAGTGGCAGGTTCTTAACCCATTGATGCATATAGCAGCAATAAGCAGAGCAGTAATATGGAGATATCTTAAAGATAAAAGCATATCTGGGAGTATATTTGAAGAAGAAAAAATGTTCATAAGAACACTACCGACAACTCTCCTTCAACAAATATGTTATTATAATAAGTATTAATTCCTAAGTCATTGTCAAAAGTATCCGGATCCAGACGACAATTTTGAGGGTAATTGTTGAGCATTAATGGGTTAATCAACTGGTCAGCCATGCCCTGGACAGCGCAACATTAGTAGATCTAGGCACCAATAAGCACCCCTTCATTATCCCAGCACCTGGGCCCGCCTTAAATGAGCCCATAACAATTGAATTGTGCAGGCAAGTGTGCGAAAGGGAAACTTGGGCCACTGACATAAATCACGGCTTTAAGCCACTTGTTGCAGTTGATTGCACCCCAGGCTCAGCTCGGGGAGGACTAGATGCATTAGATGTATTCATTCAGCACGTTCGCCAATGGCCATTAAAATAGAACATAGAAAATGGCAAAGGAGAACTGGTCGATTTAAACCTTCATTAAATCTTTATGCTGCCACAATGAGTGACATCTGAGTGCCATTGTGCCCGCAACATGGACCACTTCCCATTTTGCAAGAGGCAGATTCCCATTGAACATGGTAATTGCCTAAACTGTCCGCCCAGCTGTATTGCCCCTGGGTATACACTTATATACCGCCCCTGGGTATACACGTATATACTATACACCAGAACATGCAGCCCTTGCCCTTATTACACCCAGCCGTGGGTAAATTATCCAATGTTAATTGTGAGCCCCTTGAGGGGAGCGAGTCAGAAAGATGACAATGATATTGATACCGTCTGCATTTTTATCCTTTACTGTATTGGCGTACGTAAGTCACAATTACACCTAGATTGCAAAGGAAAACATAGTGACAAGATTTATATAAACAACATTTGGAGTGTATTGTGAGTTAGATGCTGAGAAGTAGGGTATCAACTCAAGTCAAAAAAGATGATTATAATATCATGGCCAATTCAAACAAATCAGGGCTGAAAAGGTATGAACTCTATTAACATTAAAAAAATTCACTCAAAAAAAATTCAAAATGTGGATGTCCTGAGGGGTGATTTTTGAGGGTTTGGGTGTCCAAATGATGCCTAGACGCCCTGCTGGCTATTATAGACTATTAGTTAACTTCTATGTCTACTAGGGTGATCCGTGTGGCCAGCTAGGAGCCCTGTCAGTCAGTGTTCCTCATTAGCATGGAGACGCCTGTATTGTCATAACATCACTAAGCTTTTATGTGGTTGGCCTTCGAGACCAGTTATCTATTTAGGTAAGCCCAAAAAACCAGAAAACTAAATAACTCTCGATAATCTTATCATGGTCCAACAAGAACTGAATTGTTCCACTGCCCCAATGGGGTATGCCACATCTTAAATCTCCATCAACGGATTTGTAATAGACAGTAGACACTGCAACAATGTTTGTTGAACAAATATATCAACAATTCCCAGAAATGTGACTATACTCTTTCAGTCCCTTAGACAGCATATATACTAGTCTAGATCCTAAGTACTGAATCAATTGAAATATAAAACTAAAACCGCAGACTCAAATAACATTTGTACAAGATCAATTCTCTTTTATAGTTAAGAAATTCTGATTAGTGAATCAATAATTGACCCATTCATGCCCGTTGTGGTCAAAATGTCTTCCCTCTTTTGGTAATATCATTTCAACCACCACATTTTTTCAGAAAATATATGAAGGAAAATTGCTGGTTAGAGTTAATCCACACACCTTTCTCTCAAATGTATTGTCAATTAATGCTTGATGCTTGAATTATTTTCAAAAGTGTGATAGATCCAGGTGACCTTTTTTGAGACCATCTCTGAGTAGGAGAGGATATAAGTGGTGTTAAGTCTTTCTATGTGCAGGGTTTTCCAAAAAAGGCTACTACCCCATTTTCCCAATATTTTTATATGGTTTTAATAAGTAATATAAACATGACTTCACAGCATATGAGAGAGCTAGATGTCTTAAAGGTAATCTATTATATTTTCAAACAAATATGATCACCCATGCCAAGGTTAGCCCATAGTCCAAGGTTACTACAATTAGGCTATAATAATATGTGTCTCTTTAGCTATAGGAAAAGTGACATTTTAAGATCATGCTCAGAACAATATAAAGAATATGATCAGTTAAAGTACAGTTGAGTTCCAATGTGAAATGTAACAGTGAAACAGCATTGAAGTAGTTCTTGGGAAAGGAATACAGGATTTAGCAAAGCTAGCTGGGCTATAAGATCTTGGTGGACTATGGCGATTTGAAAACACGAAGCCTGACCCCTGTGACATGATACAGGATGTACATCTCATTGGTCACATGAAAAACTATGCAAATGTTCAATCCATAGGCAGCAGAAAAACTAAAGTGTAATGACCCTTGCAACAAAAGACATTTAAATCCTTTTAACTGAGGGTTTTTCATCCTTGCCAGCATAAGGATCCAGATGCTCTTACAACTTAACCCATCCAATGCTGAGGCCACTTTAATCCTCAGCGCAACGACATTTTATAAAGACAGGGATCGACATTGGTGCTTGCCCCATTGCCCCGGGCAAGTACATTTTGTAAATTATAGTTGTGGGGCAAGTGAAAACTGCATCTTGCTTGCCCCACTTGGAAAGTACACTTTGCATATTTCAGGTTTACTTTTGATAATGTGTGCAAGTTCTGTGGTCTGGCATCCAAGCTTGTCCTAGAAAATATGCTTTCACATGCCTGAACCATGTTCTACTTGGTTTATAAATGAAATGTTATAAAACATACAATTTTTCAAGGGCAAGTGAAAGTTGGAGTAGGGCAAGTGAAAATTGAATCTCACTTGCCCTACGAGGCAAGTCGCTGCAAAAGTTAATGTCGTGCCCTGAAAGATTTTTGAAAATCATCCGAACCCTCTCAAGTTGGTATTCATTAGAAAGCTCTCGCTGAGTACTCTTAGATGAGTACCCATATGCCAGGGTTTCAGTCATTTTTAAAATTTATTTTGCATCATTTTGTATTGGCAAAATTAGCAACCAGCAGCATAAGGGTTAATAATAAAGTTATTTTCTAAATTTTCAAAGGTTCATACTTTTCTCAAGGAGATCTCCCAGAATGAAAGAGTTAAAGGGTGCTACCTCCCTGTACCCAGGTTATGTAATGCACTTCTTAACCTGAGAAGAGTGGATTGTGACTCAGACATAATGCTAAGACATGTCAGGCACATTTGTACAGAATCATTTGGCATAAAGTGGATACTTATTTTGTCATGTCTTTTGAAATATCATTTAACCAAGAGAGAAATAAAAACATTGCAGCTGGTCCAGTACTCGAGGCAAAGATATGATTCATACTTGAAGTGGTTATGCAATGAAATAATGTGATCAAAACTCAACTGACAGTGATTATGGGCAACACTGTATTGGTAAGTGAGTCATCATATCAGACCAGCCAATAATTGAAAAGAAAAATGTTCCTGATTTTCTTATCTGAGACACTAAAAGATTTACTATCTACCAATCTTTATTTGTTGATACAAAAGGGAGTTCAAGGGGTTCGACAAAAAACCCTCAAAATTCTGATTTTTGTCATTCTGTCTAAGAATTGTCAACATCCTTTACCAGAGGCCTTGCTTGAAACCAATGATGTAGACCTAAATCTCTGTTAATATTAATACTAATTGATACTATAGAAATTAATGTCTGTATCTGTAATACTTTTTTATAATATAATAACTAATAATAACTAATAATACATACAAAATCAGGAATGACTTTACAAACATTTGAAGTAGAGTGGTTGGTAATTTTCTTATTAACATTTCTCAATGAGATAACTTCCTGACTATGCTTTTGCCTTTGAGATGTCATCATAATTCAGGCTGCCTTTCGCCACTTTGAGTACTAAGGGGTTAAAGCCAACACCCCTTTACAAAACAAACCCCTTATACAAAAAACATAGAAAAACATAGAAAACATTAAGGTACACCCCTGCTCTTATTTGTGGGGGACTGCCGGAATGTAAAGGGGTGGTCTATGAAATATTGACTTTCAAGCAGTGGTCAGCTGGCACCTAGCTATCTTGGCGAAAGGAGATTGGTATTTTGATAAGATTTGGTTGCAATAAACCTACCTCGTTAAACAGGAGATACATGTTATTGATAAGATTTGATTGGGATACACCTGTATCATCAATTTTGAGACAAGTATTTTGATAAGATTTGGTTGCAATAAACCTACCTCTTTAATTAGGAGATACATGTTATTGATAAGATTTGATTGGGATACACCTGTATCATCAATTTTGAGACAAGTATTTTCATAAGATTTGGTTGCGATGAACCTACCTTGTTAATTAGTAGATTGGGATTTTTGATGAGGTTTTCGTTGACTTCCACTAGGTTTCCCCTGATGCAGCTGTATAAGGTGTATATGATACCGTCGGAACAGAACACTCGGCAGAGAGGTGACGTTGCATCCAACCACTGGCCGCCCTGAAACAAAAAGAAAATGCATATAAACTATGGATTATGTATATATTTTCGTTTTTCAGCATTTTTTTTGTACTGTATTGCGGCTAATTTGTGACTAGCCAGGCGTAACTGAGGAGGAAACTAAAGTACCTGGCAAGAAGCACCTCCTGACACCAGCATAAGCAAAGCAATTGTTTTCGAAAGGTGTATTGTTTCATCTAGCTTCCAAAATAACAAATGTCCATAACGAGAAAGTTTTTTTGTTCATTTATTGTTTATTCCTCTGGATAATAAGATTAAATCATAACTATCTGGATTTAAGGGTAGGGGCATTTCACGATTTGCCCCGGTTCTACACGGGACAAAACACAGACTTCAGAGCTAAATAACTTTTAAATGAAATTCATTTCAATAGATATTTTTGCAAAAAGCAAATATTGACCATTTCCTCTATTGAAATATATATTTATAACAAATATGAAACTAATACTTTTGCCAGAAATTAGGAAAACCCTCTGGTTCTACACGGGACATCAAAGTGAAGTGACTTTTTGATAGCTTCATTACATCTTAAATTCCTCTTCTTGTAGAAATCACATGTTACTCAAATTCCATTTGTATGAAAGCAGTGAAACTCTACTTCATGAATTTGTTTCTTACTTGTTACATTATCATTCAAATTCTAAGAAAACATAGTTATTAATGAAGAAGGTGGGTTCTACACGGGACGGTTCTACACGGGACACTTTTCACTTATACTTTTTCAGTACTTTTCTAGCCCCTAGAGCAAAAATAAGAAGTTCTAGTTTAACAAGAACATAACCTTAACCACTAGAGTCTATATGAATACACTCTTTCTTGTCTTTAAGACAAGTTAAGCAGATCAATTTCAATGAATTAAATTTGCTCTTCGATAGCTTCATTTCATCTTAAATTCCTCTTCTTGTACAAATCACATGTTAATCAAATTACATTTGTATGAAACCAGTGAAACTCTTCTTCATGAATTTGTTTCTTACTTGTTATATTCTCATTTAAATTCTAAGAAAACAAAGTAATTAATGAAGAAGGTGGGTTCTACACAGACGGTTCTACACAGATGTCCCGTGTAGAACCAGGTTGTCCCGTGTAGAACTTTGTTTAAGGTTTACATTTTAAAGACTTCCATTTACAAGAAATATATGAGAAACATGTCAAAATATCTCTTTCTATTTGTAGGGAGAACATTTCAAAAGGATCTGTGATAGGTCTTTTAGATTTCAAGAAAAATAAACTTTTATATGTAAAAAAGTTCTACACAGGACAATGACAATTTTGACATGCATTTAAATTACTCATTTGATTAATATTTCATTTGAAAAAAGTTGAAACAAGGTAATGAAGGCTATTGTGATGCATTCATGGAAGTTCAAACATTTTTTTATATCATCTAATAGGTTTTTTAGGCACAGATGTCCCGTGTAGAACCAGATTGTCCCGTGTAGAACCTTTTTTAAGGTTCAAATTTTAAAGACTTCCATTTACAAGAAATATAAGAGGAACATGTCAAAATATCTCTTTCAGTGTGTAGTTTCAAAAGGATTTGTGATAGGTCTTCTAGATTTCAAGAAAAATAAACTTTTACTTGTAAAAAAGTTCTACACGGGACAATGACAATTTTGACATGCATAAATCACTCATTTGATTAATATTTCACTTACAAAAAAGTTGAGACAAGGTAATGAAGGATATTGTGATGCATTCATGGAAGTTACTGATGGATAAACTCAAAATTGAAGAAAAAAATCAATATTAGTGAATGTCCCGTGTA
>OZ012696.1:3144934-3184934 GCA_963942565.1 Maea johnstoni | reverse complement strand
TGCAACTTCAGAGCCTGGTTCTGATGATAAATGAAATGTTACTGGCTAGGTAGAGCTAGTATAATGGCCCAGGGAATTTACTATAAAGCCCTCCTGCAATATGCATGTATATTTTAACCCTTCTCATGCTAAGGCAACTTTCGGTCGAAGCACAGGCTTCAAGGATACAAAGATTTTTGATAACCATCTAAACCCTGTCATATTTGCATTCATTAGATAACTCTCACTGAGTACTCTCAGATGAGTACCTGTTTACTAGGGGTTTAGTCATTTTTCAGCTTTTGTGCAATATCTTTTTCAATAATTGATGTCATAGAAAAACATGTTATAACATGTTTCAGATTTCAGAAACCTATTGAATTACATGGGAAAACATGGTATAACATGTTTCATTGAACATGTTCTTGAAAATAAAATAACATGTTTTAACATGTTTAACTGTATGGCTTATAGGATTATCATGTATTTTCAAGATGGGATTTCATGGTAAAACATGTTCTAACACATGGTAAAATATGTTCTCCCATGATAATGTGTTTTACATTTCACCAGGGTTAAGCCTCCAGCAGCATGGGGAATATTATAAAGAAAAGTGATAATTAGTAATGATACTATGTTTATAAGTGTTATGTCTCACCGATCCTTCTATTGATTGATCAGTAAAATAATACCTGGCATTTGCCAGTGTATCAGTAATGGCTGAAGAAAATTAACCAATCATCATACAGACAGCTCATTTTGCGCCATATTGGGATTTTTTCGTTAACTCCAGGCCTCGATCAGATGATCAGTTTCTTCAGGAGATATTGGCCTACCACAACTCATGAAAAATGAAAACATTAACCCTTCTACTGCTGGTGGCTTATTTGGCAATGATGTAAAAAACCTGAAAAATGATTGCAACCCTGGCACATGGGTACTCATCTGAGAGTACTCAGGAAAAGCTTTCCAATGAATACCAACAAGACAGGGTATAGATGGTTTTAAAAAAATCCTTGTGCTTTGGGTTAAAATCTGGGCCAAAGTACTGAGAATTTACAGCCAGGCAGGTCCTTTTATGGTAGGTTAATTGAGAAAAATCACTGTGAGCTAGTACCTCAAAGGGCAACCCCAACTTCGAGAACTTTTACGGAAGAAATTAGCGCAGCGTATGTTATGATTGAGCAGCGTTTGTTGCCGTAAATCTGAGCATAACACCCTTCCCCTGTTGCCATCTATTTCCAGCTCCAAGGAGGTGCCCTGGAGGCAGCTAATGGTTTTGAAATCTCCTTAGCTTGAGATTTGTATGCGAAGTCGTGGGGGTTTCCCCCGATTCCTATGCATGCCACAGACAGTGTGTCTACCAGGCAATTAGTCTCAGACATGGCTGATGGCCTCGCACATGTAAATAGCCCTCCTTGTGATATGCTCCAGCTCTGCTAAGTGGTTTTCTAATGGTCAGCCCGGGTATTATAGGCTTCTGTTTGTTAGAGAAAGCTATCAATTTTGAGCAAATAACCCTTGTTTATGTCCGTCCTTCTCCTCCATTAGTTCGGCCCTGATTTATCTGCGCAATAGGATTCCCGTTAACCTATATATGCCGATAGCCTCCAAAATCATACTCACGATTTGGGCAAAATCTTTACGACAATGGCATTTTTGGAATAAAAATTGATGGAGAAATGGTGATGAGGACCCTTTCAACAACTCTCGTTCAAATAATTTGTGAATCTCTTCTTAATTTCAAAGATATTTTGATAAGTATTGTACGCGCAGACGACACCTGTTGAGGAGATATCCAGGCGTTAAATTAGCAGCAGGAGGGGATTGGAAGTCATTACAATCTCTAGCCCCACAAAGCCTACCACAGGCAACTTTTATACACTTCACTCTAAGGTTTGATGTTGGAATCTATTGCGGCATTCGGACTAACTTCTTCAAGTATTGTTACTTGTAGAAGTTTTCTGCTGAAGATTTGATGTGGAAAATATTGAGTTTCAGTGACAAACTTCTAAACCCTTCCAATGCTAAGGCTACTTGCATCCAAAACACAAGGATGCAAAGATTTTTGATAACCATCTAAAACCTTACAAGTTGGTAATCGTAAGATAGCTCTCACTGAGTACTCTTAGATGAGTAACCATGTGCCAAGGTTTCAGTCATAATTGTTTCAGGATTTTTGCATCATTTTGTATTGGCAAAAGTAGCCACCAGCAGCATAAGGGTTAAACCTTGTTGTGTTGGTATTCACTGGATAGCCTTCACTGAGTACTTTCAGATGAGTTTAGATATGCTAGGGTTTCAGTCATTCTTCAGGTTTTTTGTATCATTTTGATTTGGCCAAATTAGCCACCAGCAGCATTAGGATTAAGTTGATTATGTTTAACTAAACCCATTTCACATCGTAGCTAGGGGTGTCATCGATTGTCGCTAAGTCGATGCACCGCTAAATGAGACCCTACAGTCAATAGTCACATCGATAAGGCAAGCATATCGATGCGACAGAATCGACAAATATTACTCCCAAATGCCGCTACATTTGGGGGTTATATTTTACTGTGTACTACGGCTGTCAGCCGTAAGTACACGCAAAAAATCATGAGCAAATATCACCGCTATTTTTGATGGTTATGTTTTACAAATGTACTATGGCTCTCAGCCGTAAGTACGCGCAAAATATCAAGAGCAGTTGATCGACCGATCGCTCACCAAAACAAACGGTCGCCATTTTATTTGCCTCAGCGCATGTCTAATTTGCAGTACGTTTAGAAACACAATGTCTGAAACGTCCCTCAAACGTACTGCTCATAATGTGCGCAGTATTCAAGATTATAGGCCTAAAAAAAAAGTTGTTTGTTTCCTGTAATCCTACCCTAACAAGTTTTTATTCAAAGAAATCCCTACCCCAAAGTTTTTTCCACCCTCCCAACTCCCCATCAATGTAAAACATGCATAAAACACACATTTTTGACCAAAGAAATAATCAAAAAATAAATTTCAACCGACCTACTTACCCTATTTTTTTCGGACCGTTACAGGGAACAATTTTTTTTCTAGGCCATACAAACATTTTGAACGTTCGTGTCTCAAATGAACAAACGTAATGTGTGTCTATATAGACATACAGTGTAGCTACAGATGAAATTAATCCATATAGCAGCCACAGAATGAATTCAATTCAAAATAAAATGAATTGTAATGGGTATGAAAGAATAAATCAAATGAATCAAATATAATGAAGTAAATTGATAAATAAATTAAATTAAGTAATACATGTACTCAAATGAAATAAAAATAGAATAAAATAAATCATGATTGATTATAATAATTGATCTTACTGATCTCAGTGATTTATTGAATCTAGATTATGATGTTTGATAAAAGAATTGAATAAAGGCAAGCATGTTTTTTATTTTGAGCGATTACTAGATAAATAATTGTGCCCTACGAGCGAATTATGGTGTATCGAATTGAATCAAATCGAATATATACATCAATTAATTGAATCAATAAAATTTCATATTAATGACATCACTAATAGTAGCAAGATAATTGGCTCTGTGGGTGCATTCACACATACTCCTCCGTTTGAAGGAAAACTTGTTGATCTAGAAAGTTACATATTTATTCCTACACAGCTGGTTTTGACATAATTTCGAACCCATTTTTCACTCACTGTCTGGGTATTACATAATTTATTCATAACAAATCATAAAGAAACGATCGATTTTTAAGCTACTTTTGTCCAAAGCACCAAGAGGCAAGATTTTTGGAAAAACATCTAAACTCATGCAATGCTGGTATTTATTGGATAGCTCTCGCCAAGTACTCTCAGATGAGTACCCATATGCTAGGGTTTCAGTCATTTTTCAGGTTCTTTGTATTGCCCAAATTAGCCACCAGCAGCATAAGGGAAAACAAACTATATTAGTTTAATATGATCCTATTTACCCTTCCACTTAAAACTAAAACATATCATTAAAGCACTTGCTTTCTTCCTCTTTCCACCAACAATCAAATCTAAAGTACTTATACCCTCTTTCCCTTTCCACTAACAATCAAATCTAAAGTACTTAGCCTCATTCCCTTTCCACTAACAATCAAATCTAAAGTACTTGTAAACCCTCTTTCCCTTTCAACTAACAATCAAATATAAAGTACTTACCCTCATTCCCTTTCCATTAACAATCAAATCTAAAGTACTTACCCTCATTCCCTTTCCACTAACAATCAAATCTAAAGTACTTACCCTCTTTCCCTTTCCACTAACTTTGTTATCCATGCGATTGACGGTGTCTGAAACTCTGAAATCCACCTTGAGAACAGTCTTTTTGTGAAACACAATAGGATGACTTCTGGCTATTGTCACTATGCACATCCTAAAAAATACAAAAACAAAAATAAAATGATTTATCAGAAATAACTTCAGTAACATGTTTTTGGGGAAAAATATTGTCGTGATTAAACAATAAACAGTGTATTATAAATTCATGGTCTTAGCCAGCAAGGGCGTCTGGGTGTCTTTTTGGACAGCCAAACCCTTAAAATGCACCCCTCAGGACACCCAAACATATTTGTGAAGAATTTCTCAAAATGTCAATCTCAAGCATATAATATAATCTTTTCCTCTCCATATGATTCCAATGACATTGTATAACGATATCATGCCTTATGTTGATAAATTCATACATGTTAATGGTTGAAATCTGGGTATATTGTGGTCCCCCTTAAAAATTTGGACGCCCCAACCTTTTTACAATTGCCAATTTTGGGCACCCAGTTTCTAAATCCTGGCTAAAACCCTGATTATCATGATTACCATAACTTCAGAGTAGGCATAAAAAAGTGTGTGTATATAGTTGAGGTGCTGATGAAAGTAAAATAATTCATGGATTTACATGGTGTGCTTTAGGCGATGGTTACTTGATTTATTGGTTCCCGAAACCGATCAAAGTGGAATAGACCCGACGGGAAAATATATGTAAATCCCCCACTTTATTTTGTGCTCTGCCGCCGAGGTGTAAGTAGGTATACCAAACCTAAAATAAATTTACCATCAATGGATATAAAACTACGGCACTGCAAGAATATTAATACCCGAGCAATACAACATTACAATAGCAGTGCAATACAGTGTTGTTGAAATGAATCATCTTATTAAAAAATAATTCTTTTATTATTTAAGAATGCGGTTTAAGTATGTCTTTTAATACCAGCCGAAATATCACTTTATTTTTTTACCTCCCTCCCAACTGTTTGCCTACTTAGATTTCCATGTGTTTAAAAAAGGAAAAAATATCAACTTTATTTTTAATTACCTCCCTTCCGACCCTGTTAAATTGGTCTGGGAAGGATACGGGAACCAATAAATCAAGTAACCATCGCCTTATGAAAGCATATAATCAATTCATGAATATAATTGGTATACTTCTATATGCCAATCTAGAAGCATAGACAGGCAGCCACATATTAGTACTAGCCCGCTAAAAAAGAATGTTCATTTCCTTTAACCCTACCTACCTTAATTTTTTGCCCCTACCATAGGGCTCGATCAAGCACATGTTAGCATCTAAGCCAAAATATTTTCTCATTCGTAACACATCATGCCTTATATTGCTAGAAAGCTGGTTATTTCTAGTTTCAGAATATCTTTGTTTTGTTTGTTAGGGTCCGCAAATAAAAAAGTTGTGGATGTTTGAGATAATGGTGTCCACGTTTTATCAAAATGAGACATCAGCATTCATTTTAGCTATCTGATTCACTAACACCATACTTTCCTTTGAACGATAAAATCAACTCAAATTTAGGTTTAAACTAGGTTTTTGGAGGTCCTCCTCTAATCACTTGACATAAAATTGTATTTGGAAACTTGAAAAGTGTTTTTTGTGGAAGTTGAAAATTTGGATACTTGTGACTCCGTCACATGTGACTCCGTCACACAAAAAACATGTTTTTTTAATTTTTCTCATATAGAAAATTGGACTAAAATGCTCAAAACTCTATAAAAACAGGTAAATTGGATGTGATGAATGATGAAATAGCCATTTTGGAAAAATTTCATTTTTATGCTAGTTTTTGAACTAGGTAAAAATCAGTGACTCCGTCACGTGAGGGACGTGACGGAGTCACAGCTTATGTCATGCAGAATATTAGGAAGAATAAACGAGGGAAACATCAACCTCTGCAATAAAAATTGTTCTAATTGTTTGATGATAACAATTTTAAGTTACTAAGATGTTATTAACTAGTATAGAGATCATTACTTTGACTCAAAAATGGTCTTCTCAGTGGGAACAAATGTTTCCAGGTACTGATGTACTCTTGATGTATACATCACTTCATACCTGAGATATAGCTGTCCTGAAGATGTGATCTGAGTGAAGTAGTTACTTTTTCATAGCTTAACCCTTTGTAAGCAAGTAGGATGAGATGTGGTATCAATTTATTTCTTAATATGCATCTCTTTTCTGTGTTAGTAGCTCTGGAAATGACCTTTTGTCTGAGGTCTGTACCATACCATAGCATTAAGATGACAGTTCCAATAGACAGGAGACTTGCCCTATGCATTTTCAAGATGATAGTGCTCAGTAAATAAGCCTATTTCTCAATTGTATATAATACATATACAGTACCATAGCTTCAACAGATTTTTCCTTGAAAAGTGTTGTCTGGAACTACAAAACATTCGAAAATCACTAAAAGAAAGCTGTTGGTTTTGTATTAATGGCTATAACATTTTTTTTCTTGAATTTTTTCAAAAATAAAAGTACATGTAAATATCAAAAAGTTGGCAAATCATTTTAGTTGTCACAAGTATGAATAGGTTGAGAAAAAGTGCTAATCCAAAACTCTTAAAAGACTTAGTTATGTGTTTCTGTGCATTGCCTTAGCAAGTACATTTCTGTAAATAATTCTGTTCCCCAGTTTTTCACATCTTCATAACTTACAACAGGATAGTTCCAAAATCCATACCCCATTGTCTTAACCTATAGCTCTAAATTATCCTATTCTTCAGTTCTTTAAAGTACCATAGCTTTGTTGTCCCAAAATACATGATGTTCTCCTAACTCGTGGCATTGGCTTAATATAGCAAAGTTCTTTTAGTCAGTTTATTCCATGGTTACACAGGTCCATATAGCTTCAGACATGATGTAGTGACAAAACATAATATTTTCCTGTCTCATTGTATTGTCTTAATCTACTGATGCGGATTGCCTTTACTCCAGTGCCACACCTTTCAGGGGCAGTACAGGATATACCTGTCTAATTGCAATCCCCTGGTCTGGGCCGTCTGGCTTCTGACCAGTAAGTACATCCTTGTCTGGAGCCTCAGCTATTAGTACAGGATATCAACCCAATAAACACAGGCCACACTGTTTTTGTTTCTCAGTTATGTATTTAAGGATGTGAGAAGATGTACAAGGGGGCTATGAGTAGATTATCAAACCTCTCACCCTCTGTCAATGTAACTCACTCAAGACGAAAAGAATTTCTATGGCAAAATACCTATACTGTTCGGAGAATATACTATCTGTATTGTTGTGTTTTTCAAAATGTGTTTCATCTTTGTTGAGTGTTAATGTTTATTCAAACTTTAAAGATCAATGAGACACATAAATTTCCAAAAAAAAAGATAATTAATGGCAAATTAGAAGAAAACCCATCATTTGCACTATCAGTGTGACTCCGTCACAGTAGGCAGATGTGACTCCGTCACAAGACTTTGTCTGACATTTTACTCAATAAAATCATTATTGGAGATCATTTTTACTAAATATTTAGTTTTCTCATAGAAAACAATATTTCAAAACATACCATCTAATAAAACTTTGAAAATTCTGAAAAGAACAGCATGTTATGGGGTTTTGAATTAAAGGGCTAAAATCAGGTGCTAATTTCCTGTGACTCCGTCACAGGCAACAAATTTCCACTTTTTGGCATTAAAATCTTTTTAAGTAAAATTATCTCTTCTATAATATGAAAGTACAAGTGGAGACCTTTCTAATGATGTATAGTATGATTGGCTAGCTGTATGGCTTAATTGGGAAAATTCCTGACAACTGCAATTTTGTGACTCCGTCACAGCTTGATCGAGCCCCATAATCTTTTTATTGCCCAAAACATTTTCTTTTTAAAAAAGTAAGGCAAAAATTTGTATATGCTTCATATTCCATGCACAACATACAGAAGAAAGAAGAAAACATCAAATATCAGCATATCATACTAGTTCAGTGGATTTAAATAGATCTAGAAATCCCACTACTTTAGATGCTGCTATATGTTAGTTTCCTATAATAGGCCTAAAAAAAGTTGTTTGTTTCCTGTAACCCTACACTAACAAGTTTTTATTCAAGAAAATCCCTATCTAAAGTTTTTTCCACCCTCCCAACTCCCAATCAACGTAAAACATGCATAAAACACACATTTTTGACCAAAAAAATAATGCAAAAAAAAAGAAAATTTAGCGACCTACCCACCCTATTTTTTCTCGGACCGTTACAGGAAACAAACAATTTCTTTTTTTAGGCCTTACATGCTAGAAAAAGATAGGGAAGGTAGTAAGGGAATTTATTTTATTCTATCTTTTTTTTCTCTCCTCCATGCTACATTAGATGTAAATGTAAAGCAAATAGCAGCATCTAAAGTATAGTGAGGTGTATAGATCTATTAAAATCCATTGAACTAGTAAATCACATGCTTATAATATTTTATGTTTTCTACTTTCTTTTCTCAATTTCTTTTGTATGTCATGCATGGAATGATGAAGCAATTACAAATTTTTACTTGCTTTTTATAAAATAAAATCTATATATATTTTGTGCTATAAAAAGATTAGGGTAAGGGCAAAAAATTAGGGTTGGTAGGGTAACAGGAAACGAACATATTTTTTGTTTAGGCCTTAATCGTTGTTATTGTATCTCAGATTCTGAAAGAAACAAGTCTGAATGATTAAGCCATTATCAGGTTATCACCCGGCCCAGATACAGCGATATCACCTCCGGCAGCTGAGACGGATAAAGCTCCAGTTCACTAAGGTGAAGGAGAAAACGCAAACCAACTGCAATTAATTAATTCCCATTTTTAGCTTCACTTAAAATCAAAGAGGGAAATCTATCTCTGTGTTAAAATGAACACCCCTTGTATCATTATAGGAGGAGCCCTCTACACAATATGGTTAAATATAACAAGGGCACTTGAAAATCTGCAACTGCAGGATCTTAGCAAGGATTTAAAAACTGGGGGCCCAAAATTGGCAATAGTAAAATTTTGGGGCATTCTATTTTTTAAGGGAGATCAACATCTACTAAGATGTCAACCATAAACATGTGATTATTATTGTAAGGTGTATTCTTATAATATATCAGGCTTAACATTGACATTTCCAGAAATTACCCCCCAAAAATGTGGGTGTTGCCCTGATGTGTGATTTATGAGGGTTTGGGTATCCTAAAGGCACCCAGATGCCCTGCCAGCTAGAACTATGATCCAACATGTAATGTAAACCAGTATGCTGGTACATATATAATGTGAGAGGAACAACACATGCGTTTTATTTACTAGAGCTCCCATTCATGGCCATGTCCTGTTATACCCCCACCATTCCTTCAGGCTCTATACAGGGCACCAAGACATTCACTAACAGCAGGCAACGACCGGCAAGTGAATTTTTGAAAAAAAAGGGCTTTCAGGCCAGTTAATTTTAGTTTTCAAGCTAATTTTCTGAACGCTTAAAACATGTTTTATAGTAAATGGCCCAATTACCCAGAAATATGCAAACAATACAAAAAAACTGAAAAGAAAATGGTTTTCAGATCATTAAATCAATAATAAACAATACATGCCTGTCTAGCGTATGTTTTGACTTATTTCGGGCAAGTCAAAGATTATGTTGGGCATGTAAAAATTATTAACTACTTGGCCTGTATGGTAAGTTAGTTCTGAAAATTATGTTGATGCCTGTAACATGAAATGGAAATATCACATAATCTATTATTGACATTATTTCTTTCAATTTCAATTTAAGTTTGATTCTATTTTGGAGAACTGCACAAAGCATGAAATATTTATCAGTTTCGCATGTATCAAACTATATTTTTGTGGCTATGATCCTAAGAAGATTCCTAAAATACAAAAAGAATTAATAAGGTTAAATGTTATCATCATTTTTGAGTGAAACCATGAGTTTTCATTAAAAATTCTCATTAGTATTCGCTAAAAATGGCGAACAAATGATGCAAAGCCTGTAAGACTGATTGGTTAATTAACACAAAAATTGACATATCTTTTCTGATTAATTACAAAAGTTATTTTGATCAATAGATTCTTCTCAGATCAATAAAACCCCTACTCATAAGGCCTTAGATTACACTTCTTTAAAATTGGAACATTTTGCGCCACACAGGTGGCTAAAATTATGTTGACACTAGGTACAAATATGTCTAGTGATTGGTCTGTAACCTTCGGACTACCGTACTACAACATGCTAACCACATAACTGAGAAATTGGTACATTCCCTACCATATACCAGGGCGAATGGATATTAGTATGTATGTCCCTGCATATACTAAGCATATACAGCAAACACAGGCATGCAAGTTCAAGTGCAATAAGCCACAATTTCTGTCTCTCTATATCACATGGTGTCTTGTGAAAGACAACGCCACTTCTTGGTCTATTGCCAAAGGCAACAAATGAATTCACCATTATGATTTTACTATTATCAGCCTTTGGAGGTCCATTTACCTCAACCAAAAGCTGGAAACTTTGAGTAGAAACCCATAGGTTATGCACTGTATGCATAGTAGCTCATCCTGCCACGCCCACATGTGAGTGTGGCTTCCTGGCACCTGCAGGATGTGTGAAGTATGGCTGCCTACAGAAAGGAGATGGGGCCACTGTAATACACACTTTTCTGCCCCGTGGGACCTAATTGGATTGAGTCTTTATGATTGATGGCCTAAAGAGTGTAATTGCATTCATATAAGCTGGCATGTATTTCAGGGTTTAAGTGCCCCTTTAAGTTAATTATGATATAAAGCATTCATAATGTCTATATACAATGCCATGGTTAAATTATAATTTGGTGATTTTTTTATTTAATACATCCTTGAAATTGACATTTTAAGAAATTCCTTACAAACATTTTTGGGTGTCCATTCAGCTTTTATCTATGATGAAATGAAATTGTTTTAAGTCGTTGAGATAAATGTGTATGTAATCTTTGTTAAAAGAATGAATTTCAGTGCTATAACTCTGCTATTGAGTTAATTTTTCCTCAATATAAGCAAAGACCTTTCAAATCATTGTTTTTCTTTAGTTTTCCTTTTATTAGCAACGTCGCATCGGAAAAAGTTTATTTCACATATATGTTGCTCTTATGTTAAGTTTAATGCATTTAGTCATATGGATTAAATGAATACATTATTTGCACTTATTCAGGTAAAAAATAATCCAATTAGACCAAATTAATTCCAACATACCGTAAAACAAGTTCTTTGGTAGATGAAAACAAAAATTGATATCAGGCTACAGCACTGTATGAGATATCAGGTGGGGCTATGGCCATTTGAGAAAACGAAGTCCTGCAGAGTTTTTAACCGATGAATTATGGCATGTTTCAAGCCCTCAGAAGCACATGCTGGAATAATTATATAGACTTAGCCAGCAGGGTACTTATCTCAGCTCCATCTGGCCACCTAAACCCACAAAAATCATCCCACAGGACACCTGCATTTTCTTGAGATATTACTTACAATTTCAACATCAAGCATAATATTTTCATCTCAATATAACTTCAATGACATTATTTTTAGGATATTATGTCTTTATTTCAACAAGTATACATGTACATGCTTTAAAAATAAATGAATATACTGAGTACATTGATCTGAGAATATTGTGTGATCTCCTTCAATTTCGAAAGAGCTGATGCCAAAGTACTTCACAATTGCCAATTTTGGGCCCCCTCTTCCTAAATCCTGGCTTCTCCCTTGAAAAAAAAGAGGATGCCAATTGCCAAAATATTCTACAACAGCCAATCTTGGGCACCCACTTTCTTAATCCTAGCTAAGACGTTGAGTTGAACAGCTGATTCACTCAGCATACAAATACCAGAGCAGTTAGTCAGAATCAGCTGTGTTTGCTTCGACACACCCCCTTACAATTGCAACATAACCAACAAAGGGGAGGGGTATTTTTGGAATCCACCTCCTCTTAGAAATGCATGGCATTTCTATTGGCATCATATTCTGATCTCTCAACCCTGGACCCCTAATATTGACACACCTGAGAGTATATGATCTGTACCCGGGTAGGGGTGGAGGTACATACGTCATTGCCAACCCACACACCCAACTGCATGTTAACCCATCCCATACCACACACCCAACTTAAATATATATAAAAAAACTGAAACCCTAGCACATGGGTACTCATCTGAGAGAACTCAGTGAGAGCTATCCAATGAACATCAAAAATCTTCGTGCCCTTGTAATTTGGACGAAAGTAGTCTCAGCATTGGAAGGCTGGTTGACTGTACTTCCTGCTACTCGGAGACTTGCTTTATTAGATTTTGCAAAGTCAACTTGGAATATTTTGCTGATAAATAGCAAACTGCCTTAATGTGTAGATGTCCAGGAAGCGAAATGTTTAAGTTCATTTTATATCATGAAGCGGTTTCGGTATAAAAGACCTTAAACGATATGGTACTATTTCCTACTCAATATTGATATTTGGTACCATGGCGAAAATTACAATGTGGACTCGCAAGGGTTAATGCCACGTGCACCATGGAATACCCTGACATACTCTGACATGAGAAAGAAAAGGCCGGGTTTAGACTGGGCTTTTATTGTGAAGGGATAAGCCATGGCAGGATGCGTGGGTGGACTGATTTAACGCATTGCATTGTAACGTATGGCTACACAATAAATGGGCATCTGAATCAAAACCATCATATTTCAGGCACAAAATTACTTGACGGTAATGTATCACATGAAAAATGTGCCGCATGAAGAATAACTGGCAGTGTTGTCTGGATCTGTCATACTTTTGAAAATGACTCGAATGAAGCATAAATGTGCAATATATTAGAGGGAGAGTTGTAAATAGAGTTCTGATGAATAATTTTCTTTCAATTATGTTCTGAATGATATGTATTTGCCTGTAGATGTGAAATGTCTCACCCTGATGGGATGATGAAAAGTTAGTAACTGAAGGAATGACATTCTATGTAAAGAAACCCCTCAACTGTTTCCTTTTTTCCTAACAAACCATCTTCTACAACATGGCTGAAGTTTAAGTTGGCATTTTTGGCACAAAAGACTATTCAATGTAGTTGGTATAAAATTCAAAGAAGCTGACTAAGAAGGTTTATCTGGATGGGCAGAAATTTTGAGAATGCTGTTTTAAACAGTTTTTTAAATCCTGGCTGCTTGAAACATTATCATAAGGCTGCAAAAGATAATTCATACTATATGCAGCGTTGAACATTTTGTTGCAAAAAAGTTCATTCAATGGCAGTTAGGGACAGTGATAGTCTAGTCAAAAAAGGGGGTTAGCTCGTCTGTGCACAATTAGGCGACTGATTATCTGTTTTAGGAAGATCTTTCCCCAAAATCAATGCAAAAAGAAGCTAAAAAGGTGAAAAGCCAGCTATATACAAGCTTGAACATAACCTTTTTATCGTCAGAAACCCATGTAAAATGCGAACTTAGATATAAATGACCTGACACCTATTGAGCAACTTGGAAACTACATGTATATATTCTTTATATTTTTCTTTATTATAAAACATGCACAAATATAGCTTTTAAGGAATAACTTTTCAACTTTCCTTAAAAAAGAATTTTCAATGAGGGGCCCAAAATCAACAGAGGTTTTTTCCTAAAACAGAAAAAAGTGACCTACATACTCATAACCTTTGCACAAGCCAGAATCCTCTCTAGTTCTGTTTATTGAAATTTGTGAGCTCTAAAGCTTAGAAATTCCCATCACTACAAATGAATAGGGATGGATACCTATAATCTTGAAAGAAACGATGAAGTACAATATCAGTACCAATGAAAAGGCATGATATTTCAAAGGTGTAACTGTTGCTAATTGATGGTACTTTATTGGATTATTACCTTATAAATTTTGTAAAGTCATTTTTAGAATCCTGGACGTTTCCCAATAAATGATAACTTCACAGTGGTTAGTATTGTTTAGAGTACCTAAATAAGGAATGAAACGGTATAATATGGTACTTTTTGAAATGATTCTGGTACCAGTACCGGAATCTCTTATAGGTATCCAAACCTAGAAATAAGATGAACTAACTCACCTGTTAGAATGTGTGAGGACACACTGATCCTCTGAATACCTTTGGTTGAGATCTGAAACACAAAAATGGAAGAAATTGTCAGCATTTACTATTAAGTTTTTTTAACTTCCCCTACTTAATGTGAATATTAAAATGGAGAATAACATACTTAAATATCTCTATCACTTTCTTAAAGGCAATACCAACAAAAATGTATTTTCAAAGCTATAAGCAGAGAAATACATCCCCTTGATCCGCAACCCCATAGGCACAGCATGCTAGTACCTAAGGTATGTGCGCCTCGGGTTACACAGTGTAGCCTGGGGAAGTATTGGTCACGTGACTGGTTTCGCGGCAATTTCAGTCAGACCCAGGGCCTGTGAAACCAGCAGGCAGCCAATCCTGGGGTACACATGTTATCTATGACTCATAGTGGTGTGAGGCAGCGATATTTGATGACGCATGCACAGTGCCCACTCCCTGTTTACTACTCCCAGCTATAAGCAAGAATAATTAGTTTTAAAGGTGCTAAACAGCTAGTCAAGATTTAATGAATGCTTGCAGCAGAATCTTTTGTTTTCAAAAATCTCAGCGGTGTGCTCATTACAATAAAAAATAATATTTCCGCCAGAAGGGCTGATTAAAGATTTTACCTCTCAGACACCAACATAAGTCTCAGGACTAACCTACCATGCCGGGCAAGTAGGGGGGGGGGGTCATTTTGGCCTAGGGGCCTGGATTTAGTCAAGATAATAACTAGACATTGCTATAATGCTCCTGAACCCAGAGGTCTATACTCTCCTATCAGTCTGTCTATACTGGTGAATTTATGCCTTGGAAAGACACGTCCTAAGAATAGCCCTTCCGAAGGACTGGCAGGGAATTAAGTCCTTCGAACCGTTTTCTTGGCGGGATCAAGTGGTTATTTAATATTACGTGGTCAGACTTGCCAAAAGGTGGCAGGACCTGCAGAATGTGGAAACAGCCAGTCCCTCAGACTTGCCAAAAGGTGGCAGGACCTGCAGAATGTGGAAACAGCCAGTCCCTCAGACTTGCCAAAAGGTGGCAGGACCTGCAGAATGTGGAAACAGCCAGTCCCTCAGACTTGCCAAAAGGTGGCAGGACCTGCAGAATGTGGAAACAGCCAGTCCCTCAGACTTGCCAAAAGGTGGCAGGACCTGCAGAATGTGGAAACAGCCAGTCCCTCAGACTTGCCAAAAGGTGGCAGGACCTGCAGAATGTGGAAACAGCCAGTCCCTCAGACTGGCAACAAAAACATGGAAGTAAACATCTGCAGTGTGTACTGTCATCATGGGTTCTTCAGGCCAGGATTGTCAGGCATATTTAGATGTCACTTTACTTTAGAGAATTAATGGAAAATATATTCCAATAAAAATCATCAACAACATGTATCAAGAAAAGGCATGGTGCTTTTAAGTTATGTACTATGTACAGAGTGTGCTGAATCTAAACTTTTACATTTTTTGATCAAAATTGATATTTTAAAGAATTTCTACCAAAATGGGTGCATGTCAGGTTTTTAAACAATTTGTTGTTGAAATGAAATTAACTTTTACAAGACTTCACTGCCATATGGTTCAGCTGCTGAATAGCTCAACAGGCAGAGACATCTATACACAAAACATGAAACTAAACTGACACTGTGTAGCATGAGCCCGTGTTTAAGGTACTTGTCTTTGAGTTAGTGAGGAGAGATATTTCCATCCAAAATTCATTTTTGGATGTCAATGAAGAAATCATTGTTGCCTAAAAAATGCTTAATTTTGATATCCATTAATTATTGTTGTTCTGATTAATAGGACTCACTATTTCCCAACACTGCCATATGAATATCAAAAATGATTTATTGATATCTATATAAAGATGATTTATTAATATCAATAAATGATTAACTGATATCAAAAATATCTATTGATATAAAAAAACTAATCATTCTCTGAGCAGCCAAACCTGGACAGGTAGAAATTTTGTGAATGCTGTTTTGGCATTTCTTAAATTCTGGGTTAAGTCCTGAACCTCCTGGTGAAAGCTGAAAATGCTAGGCAGACTTCAAATGATATAGTCTTCAGAAAGAATCTATAGCCAAAGCTGCTGAAGGTAGGGCTGTGCTCATCAGCCATTTTTTTTCGATCCGATTAATTGACTATTTTTTTTCGATGTCTTCGATTTGATTATGTCGCGCGCGTTAGTGCTTGGAAAAGTGTGATGGGGGCCGGACCAGCACTGTGTAAAATACATTGCGTGGCCCTCACCACACTTTTCCAAGCGTTACTGCGCGCGATAGTGTCTATCGCAGTGCAGTTTTTTTGAGAAATAAAAGCACAAGGCAGGCTTTTGTGAATTTTCTGGGGGGACTAAACGGTTAGGTAGTGGTTCAAATGAGGTTGGGTTAGGGGGGAGTGTATCGAGTTTGTCGCTCGATGTCAGAAGGTGGTGAGTATCGATCGTGAGACTTTCTTGAGCGCTCAATGTCTTGCCATTCGAGCCCAGCCCTAGCTGAAGGTCCATTAGATGAAGTTGAAAATTTGATTGAGGAGCTCAAAAGGGCTTTTTTCCATCCTGAGGAGGGTAGAATAGTTATGTCTTTTGGAACCATTTTGAAACAGATGAGGGTCAGTTACTTTTCCATATAAATGATTTATTGATATCAAAAATCATTTATTGATAATGAATCAATGCTATGAATAAATGTTAGCATTCAGTGATATCCTTGATAACATTAAGTTATGAATATCTAGACCAAACAAGTTCAGTATTTGAGATCAGTGAAATATTAATTGATATCTATTTATAAATGTTTGCGACAATATTTGACTACAGTATGAATTTGAACATCTAGAGAGGTGATAACGCAGATTTCCAAAGATTAAAATGAACTTATCCTGCACACTGGTAATACATTGAAGCTGGAATTTCAATTAGTACCCTCCCACAAATAGGTACATTACCTAGGAGTTATTTATGCTTTTGCCTCACATCATGCATACTTTAAACTTGTACAGGCAAGGTAAAAGGCTTGTAGAATTAATAAGTCATACACCCAAAAGGTGGCAGCACCAGTTTATACTGTAAAGGCAATAGATACAGAAATGTATTAGTACATGCAAATCATTTTCTGTATCATTTTTACAATCAGCAAATTATATACAAATATATATATAGTATATATCTATATCTATATATACATACACATATATATATATATATATACATATATATATATATATAATATTAGAGCTGCACTCACGGAGGGAGATCAACTCATGAGCTCACCACCCATTTGACTCGTGAGTTCATGAGCTCACGGACATTCTAATTTTCCAAAGAAATACTAATTTTCAAGCCCAGCTTTTGAAAAACAAATATTTCTTGGCGGAGATTTATTAACATTGTCATGAATGTTTATTTAATTTTTAAACGTGCTGACGAGGTACAGAGGTCAGTATAACACTCAACTCCATGTGAATGTATACATTGGAGATTGTAAAGAAGACATGACTGCGATAGGAAGTTATGTATGTTAATAATGTGTGTTAGGTGCTCTGTGTTATGTTTGTGTTCCCAACATAGACGAGCTCAAGATTTGAACATTTCAGCTCGAGCTCGGCGAGTTTGCCACAGGGCTCGAGCCACTCGAGTTCGTGAGTGGTGAGTGCAGCTCTAATATATATATAGTAATTATCAAATCTTTTTCTATCAAAACATCTTCTTAGACAAAACTGGTGTAAATCTTCCGTTTTTGACACAATGGGCTATTGAATGTATGTGGTATCAGGATCAGAAGAAACTGGGTGGTTCAAGCTGGACAAGGAGATATTTTGTAAATGCTGTTTCAGATAGGCATTTTTGAAATCCTGGCTAAGACCCTGAATGGAGGACAAGCAATTTGGGAGCTCGTCAAATCGTCCTCAAGTCAAGTCCTCCTCACGCAAATCTCGTCCCCATGCAAACTCGTCGTCACCAACTCGTCCTCAATGTTTTGATCCTGTTTCAGACGGTTGCATATGTTAGAAAAGTGTTAGAATCTGGTTAGAATAGTCGGCATTTAGGAATACAATTACAGAATTTGATGGATCTTTTTCTATCATTTTCTAGCAAGGAACTGGGTGTCTGCATGGGGTGTACAGTCAAAACATATGAACTCTGTAAAGCAGTCAGCAGTAAAATATTTTTTAGCAACGGGCAGTGAATTAATTCAGCAGACTGAGGAAAAGTTTTCTGCATGTCCTAGTCATAATTGGTTCAATCACTGGCTTTATAGATTAGGTGTAGTAATCTACATGAGTAGTATACTACTTGGGGATGAGTTGGTTTAGGAGGAGATAAACGGAGGACGGCTTGACTTGACCAGAACCTGTGCTGCCAGTCTTTATGACAGGCAGTTTCCTGTACTAAGCCTCCTTTTTGGACAGGCAAAATTTTCTATAAAGAATTTTCAATTTCTTCTATTTGGGGGTAATAACCAAATATTTTCCTAACAAACCATTTTTCAGGACAAAGCGGAAGTGTAAAAATGGCTTTTTGACACAATAGGCTATTATATGTAGGTATAAGGATTTGAAGTAGATTAGAGGCTAAATCTGGATGGATTGATGTTTTGGAACTGCTGTTTTGGACAGGCAGTTTTGAAATCCTGGCTAAGACCCAACACAAAGTAAAGACGCAGATATACAAATGAAACAGGTAGATAAAACTAGGGATGTCATCGATAGTCGACAAATCGATATTTTCAGTTTGTCAATTAAATCGAATCGAATGGTTGGGTATCGAATCGAAATAAACGATATTCTGTACCCCAAAAATGGCGTATGATTATTAAAAAAAAATACACTTTCCCAGATATTTTCCTGTTAAACTTATGCAAAGTGAAACTCTGACTAAATATTGAAGTATTTTCTATGGCTTTCGTAAGAGAAATTGGAAGGAATGGTGTGCTTTACTCGGGCATATGGCCAAGACACAGGGTATCCAACCAAAATAAAGGGATATCATTGACATCCCTATAAATAATTGTGCCCAACGAGCATGTTACGGCGTATCGAATCGAAAAATATATCAATTAATCGAATCTATAAAATTTCATATCAATGACATTACTAGATAAAACAAAGTCTATGTGAAATGTACACGACTAAACTAGAAAAGAATGTGATGGTAATGTGAAGTCTTCGCGCTACTTGGTGTTCTCTTCACAGTCACTTCATGGTCAATCGCGTTCAAAATTTGTTCACAAAGTCAACATGAAGGTCTGCGAAGTGAACCAGTAGTACCGCAAATTTAAAACGTGGTGTATGGTTAGTGGACAAGAATTCAATTTAGGTGAAACTTCGCGGCGAATTTTTGAAATTTTCAAAAATTAAAAGGGCGGCCCGAAGTGACTAGTGTTATGCGGAAGTCGTCACGAACTGATTCCGGTTGATCAGGAAGCCAAGAAGAAGCTCCGCGATGTTAACAAGTACCGGAATATTGGCCACTTCGGGTAAAAACATATTCACTTCGGCCTATGTGTGTCCTAGCATAAGACACTGGTTCCTAGTGCTCGGACTTGGCCGATTTTTTTCTATCGATATATCGTCCCATATGACGATAGATTATCGATAAAAAACGATATTTTGGTAACTTGAGGCGGCACGTAACTTACCCACATTCCACTCCTGATGGCTCGTTATACCGGCGATGCTTTCCGGTAAACAACATCCGCCATTTTGAAGTTGACCAAAATCACGTTTGTGGCGGGATCATCAGCGTGATTTTGATGTCCAAAATGGCGGTTTATTTACCAGAAGGCACCACCGGTATATCAAAGTAATAGAAGTGGCGTTGTGGTGAGTAGTTAGCTTGCATTTTTCAAAATTTCATATCATTACATGTGCTTTTATTTTGGACGAGAATTATCGTTCATTATCGATAATTCCTTGAGTTTTTGGTGGCGCAACGATCAATAAGGCGATATTTCGATTTATCGTCCGAGCACTAATGGTTCCATGATGATCTGTCCACCAATCAAATAACCCGTTATCCCCAAATCAATGCCCGAGTGGCTGAACAGATAAGGAGTTAAAATGGTTTTGTAGTTTGAATATTTTGATTGATACTCCAGGTCTAAAGGCAGTATTTCTTCATGTAAGCTGTTCATACCATTGTGGTTTGAAGGTAAGTGTTGTTATCTAGAAGAGTGTCGCGCAGTATAGCATAGCAGCGCTTACGGTATGCAGTGTAATCTACCTGGCTGGCTAAATACTGAGGCAGGTTATTTGGTGTAGGCGTTTCTGACCGTTCGTCTCTTGTCCTGCTCGCTTGACGATAACCTCGCGAGAAATGAGCATCACTTTTTTTGCTTTAAGAGCATATTTTGGCGCCAGATCTTTTCATGTTTTAAAAATTGCTTAATCACATAATAAATATTCAGCGTTTCCTTTAAATTGTATCAAAATAGTGTTTTGGTCACCAATGATCATGCAACACACGCGGAACTATGCAACAACTGAAACATACTTGCTCACGTGTGACAAATGCTGACGTCATGAAATGACGTCATGTTACGACGGAATTCCGCAGATTATAAAGTCGTAACTTTGATGTTCACGGTAAAAATGACTTTACTTATCTTTCCGGGAATCGATTTCAATGCAGTTTAAATCGCTACAACCACCACAAATAATTCTACGTCTCTTAATTCTAGTTGAAATCTGTTGTGAAATGACGATTTTACAACAGGTTGCAGTCGTAGTAATTTTTATGCCATATTTTTTTGGTCAATCGCTACGCAAACTGTGTGTGGTTATTGCACAAATATGAAGCTCATATCAAGGGGCTTCCAAAATGTTTCAGCGAAGTACAAGTGAAGAAGGACGTCACGGATAACAATAACAAACACTTTGCTGCATTTTAAGGGGCATGCAGAAATATCATCGAGCTGCACGCGCATTTAAAGCTAAAAGCTTTCTCGTCATATTATCATTATCTGTTACAGCATTATTTTCCATATCAAATTCATATACAGATTTAGCTAGACATGTCAATTATAAATTATGTTTTCTATCTGTATATCACTGTTTTTAATGTTTGTTTGTTTTGGATCCGTAACCGCATTTGTCCCACATTGAATGCCTTCACACTGACAGTTTTGAGTTTCCAGTGGCACTGCAGTGCTACCTTATTTTTTACTGAAGTGTCTGTCATTATAAAATGCTACATGGTTTGATTGCCTGTAAATTGTGTACTTAGACAACTACAGCCTCTACCTGTATCATAGGGTATGCCCCAACTCCCCCCTACCCTCCAGAAACAGTGTTAGGTGGCTGGACAGTAAAGCAGCATGTTAAAATACTACGATGTCGTCTGCTACTTACTACTTAGCATTATTTACAGCAGGCGAATCAGATATTGACGAGGTGAAAGGGTATTTTTCGTTGTCAATCAGTCGTTTCGTTACCAAAAAGTTACCTGCACTTACCCAATTTATATCGTGGCTCATAGTACCGTTCTACTACTGACGGGTATCGCTCATTCGCGACGCTATTTTCGATATTTTCCTTGCCGACCACAGTTTCTTGCACTACTGGGTCCGCCATGCTGGTTTTTGACGTCATTGTGCGCGAATGATGATGCGCACAGTGCCAGAGTTCTGTTCAATGAAGAAAACGTTTTAAACGTTTTTAAAACGTTCCGGACATCGTTACTCCGCCAATGAAAAACTGAAACTGTTGCGTTCACAGGCATGATATCATTGACGAAACGAGTCAGTGATGGCATGTCTCAGTTAGAAATATAGGTAAAATAATAGGTGAATAATCTTGCCGATGGAAAACGATTGAGTAATTTTAACCTTTCAGATAAGAAGAAAGAAAGAATATGTAGATAGTCCTAGATGAAAATGATTCATATCACGAAGGTCGGTCGAATGTTCTCTAAGTGAATATGTGGTGCGGTTCCGGATTCTCACTGCTATCAAATAATATACCAATATTACGATAATTATTCTCTTATCAAGAGAGACAATTCCCTGCATAATTTATCATAGAAGTATAATATACGAACTGGGTAACCTGTAAATAAACGATGATTTTGATTTCAGTTTACATATTTTACAGCCTACACTGTACTACACAAATATAATGGGTACTCAAGGCTCGGCAGAAGGGACGAACGTACTCCTACTCTGGGTGGGGGGGGGGGGAGAAAATAAAACTTTATCTTTTCCCGACCACTCTAAAGGGAGGGTAAATAAAACTTTATTTTCCCGCGACCACGTGGAAGAAAAAAAAATATTTTCACGACCGTTTTCAGGGCAAAGAAAATAAACCTTCATTTTTTCTCGACCGCTCTAGAGGGAGGGTAAATAAAACTGAACTTATGAAAATTGGGAGCCGACACATGTTGAATGTGTAAATAAATTACTTGTCATTATGATAAACTTTTAGTATATGCCACTTTTTGTCTAGTTTTTTTTTTCCTATTCTAGTATTCCTCAAGGTAAAAGTGATGTTTAATTTTATTTTGAACATGAGTGATGGAAGAAAAATGTTCTCTCTTAAAATAGTCATAAATGATCTTTTTGGAAAGAAAACTATTAAATCTGTCATTCAGACAAATTGAGCTTATACTTGATTTTGCACTCATAATGTTCATACAGATGATATTATCCCACAGAAGGCTAAGAAAGTGTTATTTAGGATGAAAATAGTAAATACTTCATACTGCCCACTATGTAAACATATACCAAAAACAATAGAGCATCGCACTGTTCAACAGAACTATGATCAATGTGTCAATAAAAAAAGAGGTTTACAGAAATCTACATATTGGAAAGATAAAAAAAATGCATGATATTAGACATGAAATGAATGTTCAAAGGAAGTCTGAAGAAGTGCATCAGATAGTTTGAAGGAGGCCCCTGTGCATGTCCTCCAAGCACCAATATGATTGTGTATCTGCGTGGATATTACCCAATGCACATTGGTCATATGTGTGATCAAGAACACACAGATCATGTGTTTTCTCACCAAGTCATTTTGGATATTTATTGACGGTAACGAAATGTAGCACTCATGCAAGAGAACGATAGCATATCAAATAACAAAGGTATAACATACAACGAGGAGAAGAAACACTCACTGAAATAATTGCATAAAATGGAACTAAATACCATTTCCTCAACTTGCATTTGAGTGTAACCCTTAAAATGATTGAGAAGCCATTGACTAACATGAAACCACGCGTGCCTTTACGTATGGATGGGATAGCAGTAGCAGGAAAATATCCCCCCCCCCCCCTGGATGAAATATCCCCGGACAAAATAACCCCCTTCCAATATCCCCCAGACAAGATGCCCCCCCCCCCCCCCCCCCGTGATGCCATCAGCTTATGAAAGAACTATGTAATCTGGTCTCAATTAATTTTCGTGCATCAGACCGAAAATTACCTAATTCCTTTGAAACAAAGAACACACACTGAACCAGATATTGCCACTAAATGCCCTACACAGGCTCCTGTATTGCGTTATTTTTAATGCAAATATTATACGTATAAAGTAGGAATGTCAGGTGTACATTGTTGACGGATTGTATCAATCAAGACTCGTGGGTTTATTCTCACACAATAATTGATATTAGCTGATGATGAAACATGATAATGTCCTCAAATAAAACTCAACAGGTAGGCAGTTGTGGCTCAAGTGGAAGCCAACACCTATGCCAGCTTCCCAAATTAGCAACGTAATAATCATGATGATCAAGATCAGCACCTACAGGTCTGAACTCAGGAGTACACTCACCCCCTCAAGCAACCGTGCAATAAACTACACAGAACAATAACATTTACACTGTTCCCCGTGTGGAATGCGCACCATGCAGTTATCCACTGATATAATGTCAGCAGCAGCTGTCATTTGCTACTTTAACCACAAATTTTTACATTGCACTTCTGAAATTTGGATAGGAAATGATATCAAATGATATCAAAATCGTTGATATCCTATCCATAGAGCAGCAATAATAAAACTATTGGGCTTAACCTATTGAATTATCATAAATCGATATATGAATTAGCGCACAACCGTATTTGAAGAATTCGGTGCAAGATTTTATGAAAGCAAAAGTTGAAAGTTTGAAATATGTACATTACCAGTTTGTAATATCAACAGGTTAACCGCACTATATATGTACCTGATGCTGGTAAAAAGGAAGTATCTTCTTGTACATGTATTTGTAAAGCTACACAACTAAACAGTTTTAAGCGATGTTATTTGATTTACTTTCTGAGTTTGCCCACGTGTATGTTCTGTGGTAGTTGGCACGTACAGTGCCGACATATAATTCCTGCACTAAATGCTTGGGTAGCCCGGGCATGATACACGAGTGTAACAACACCAAATGTAATAACTTACACCAAATGTAATACCAACCGTAAATGTAATAGAAAAATTACGCCAAATGTAATACCAACCACAAATGTAATAAGAAATTTACACCAAATGTAATATCAATCGTAAATGTAATAAAAAAAAATACACCAAATGTATATCAACCAAAAATGTAATAAAAAAATTACACCAAATGTAATAACTGACCGAAAGAACAGTCAGCACAAATGTAGTAAAGGAAATTACACCAAATGTAATATCAACCATAAATGTAATAACAAATTTACACCAGTGCAATAAGCTTCAATGCTGTCCATGCAGCAATATATCTTAACAAGTATAACTAGATTTGCAAATTCAAAAGCTCAGGTTTAAGTTTGTTGTTACTTGTGGTGATACAGCTAAATGGACTTTATACTGCTTGCATATATAAATATATATATATATATATATATATATATATATATATAAATATATATATATATATATATATATATATATATATATATATATATATATATATATATATATATATATATATATATATATATATGGTCAGTGGTACACTTAATAACTCAAATTTCTGTAGTTTCAAATTGTATTGGATATTTTCAAATTTCCAAAATGTATTAGAAATTTGAAACTTTGGTTAAAGTTTCAAACTTTCAAACTTCCAAAACGTATTAGATATTTGAAACTTTAGTTAAAGTTTCAAATTTTCAAACTTCCATACTTTCAAATATCCAAACTTTCAAACTTCCAAAACGTGTTGGAAGTTTGAAAGTTTGACATGGAACGTTTAATAATTCAAAATGTGAAACTTCCAAATATACAGTGATCGGGCTGCTAATAAAATCTGCCTTAAGTTGCAAATATGACCCACATTTAGTCAATGTAATCATTTATTATCAAGACGCCTTTTCTCATTAAGTATATGAAATAAACATTTCTTAATTTCCTATATATTCAAACGTTTCAATTATGGATATTGATTATGGTAAAACTATAATTAACGTTGATCAACAAGAAAAGCGTAGCGACCCACTTGTCTATTCTATTAATAGAAAAGGAAGCTTCTAAAATGCGGAACTGGAACGGATGTAAAACTCGTGCCGATATGATGGACAAAATGTGAAAGAGCAAATAAAGAACATTATTTTCAAGACCGTCTATGGGGGAGGGTAAATGTATGTATGTTTATTGACTGTAATTTGAATAACAAAAGCATACTCAAAATACAAAAGTTGGTTATATACAATAACAGAAAAATGAAACAGTTAATAAATATAGTAAGATTGAACAAAATTAGGAAATATACTCGAGCGCTGCCCGCTCACCATAAAATATTCTCTACTATCTTTTATCTGCCATGCTCTCAGGGGTCGTTTTCCTAGCTAAAGATCGAAATATGAAGGTTTTAGTCGCTAGACTAGCAAATGTTTGCACCGGTAGACGCGTGCGTTGGAAATCTTACTCATATACGCATGGTACCTATAGGGCTTCGCCAAACCCTTACCCATAAGAGGACAAAAAAAAAACTAGGACTGAATACATGAGATGAACACTCGAAGCCATCTTTCTATACATTTGAAATGTTATATCAAAGTTTACTCCAGGCGGTACTTTCCTCATTACAAGGTGAAAGTTATTCTGAGTGGGTGTAAAAACATTAATACCATGTGACCTTTCAATCTCACTGAGATCTAGAAATATGTGCTCCCTAATATTTTTGAAATAAGAGCAATGGATAACCAGGTGTTCGGCATCTTCCAGAGCAAAATCTTGGCACATATGGCAGTAAGGGTGGTTATCTTTCTCCATCATTTCTATAAAGATAGGAATCTCTCTTCAATGTACTAGATCTGCATATTAGTTTCGACATTGTCTCAGAACTATGCATGATATCCGAAGACATGTCACACAATTGCCACCATTTCAGGGGTTTTATAAATAAAACTTTATCTGTTCCCGCCTACTCCAGAGGGAGCATGAATAAAGCTCTTTATTCTACAAGAACTTTAGTTAAATGAAACTTTATTTTTTTCCCGACCACTCCAAAAGGAGGACAAAGGAAACGTTTTTCCCCTCCCTCGATACAGGGCTGGTATATAAATTTTATTTTTGCCCGACCCCTCTAGATGATAGATATCTAACAATATATATCATCAATCTACCTGTCTTTCTGTATTTCTCTCTATCTATGTATACTAGTATGTCTACTATATGTGTGGATGCTCTCACCTTAGATGAAGAAAAGAATTATATGTATCGATGGCTCGAACAATAGATAGGTAGATAGATAGTAGATAGATAGATAGATAGATAGATAGACGAAAATACAGATAGACTGACAGGTAGATAGATGATAGATATTGATAGATACCTATCCTCTAGTGTGGCCACGTAAAACAAAATGTTTGCCCTCCCCAAAAGACGGTCTTGAAAACAACGTTCTTTATTTGCTCTGTCACACTTGGTCCATCATATCGACGCGAGTTTTACATACATTCCAGTTCCGCATTTTAGAAGCTGCCGTTTCTAATAATAGATTAGACAAGTGGGTCGATTCACTATTCTTGCCGCCTTGCGAAAATTATCCGTTGTTCTTTTAAATGGCAATTTCCTTTGAAAAGTAACATTTGATATTATTTTGATATTATTGATATTATACCATGTATTTTATATTAACATAACATTGTAATAGAACTACTTGCGTATCGCTCTGAAAGGTTTGGAAATTTGATTTATAAAGTGTGCCACTCTGCTGCTTTTCTAAACATGCAATAGTATAAATGTGTAAAGAAGTTTGGAAGTTTGAAAGTATGGAAATAAGGCTATAATCTCATATATTCAAACCCGTTTGAAAGTACGGCAGTTTGGATATATGGAAGTTTGAAAGTTTGAAAATACGGATATTTGAAAATATGAATATTTGAAAGTTTAAATTATTAAGTGTACCACTGACCATATATGGTCAGTGGTACACTTACACATTTATGTGTGAGTGTGTTTGGATGCTCTTACATTAGAAGAAGAAAAGAATTTTATTTATCTGAGGCTCTCACACATAAAAAGATAGATAGATTGATAGATAGTAGATATATATACAGATAGACAGTAATACAGACAGACAGACAGAAAGGTAGATAGATAATATATATTGATCGATATTCATCCACTAGAATGGTCGGTTAAGTCGGGAACAAGTTCTATTTACCCTCCCAAAAAGACGGTCTTGAAAATAAATTTCATTGTTCCCTCCTTCACTCATGGTCCATCATATGGGCACGAGTTTTACCTACATTCCGGTTCCGCATTTTAGAAGCTGCCGTTTCTAATAATAGAATAGACAATTGGGTCGCTCCACTTTTTATGTTCATTAGCGTCAATGACAGTTCAAGCATAATCAATATCCATAATTGCAATATTTGAAGATATAGGAAATTAAGAAATGCGTATTTCATAGCCTTAATGAGAACAGCGTCTTGATGATAAATGATAACAATGACGAAATGTGGGTCGTGTTTGCAACTTAAGGCAGCTTCTATTAGCAGCCCGATCACCGTATATTTGAAAGTTTCACATTTTACATTATTAAACATTCCATGCCAAACTTTGAAACTTCCAACACGTTTTGGAAGTTTGAAAGTTTAGATATTTGAAAGTATGGAACTTTGAAACTTTGAAACTTTGACCAAAGTTTCAAACTTCCAACACGGTTTGGAAGTTTGAAAATTTGGATATTTGAAAGTATGGACGTTTGAAAGTTTGAAACTTTAACCAAAGTTTCAAATTTCTAATATGGTTTCGAAGTTTGAAACTTTGAAAATATACCCAAAATTCCAAATATCCAATACGATTTGAAACTATAGAAATTTGATTAATTAAGTGTACCACTGACCATATATATATATATATATATATATATATATATATATATATATATATATATATATATATATATACATATATATATATATATATATATATATATATATATATATATATATATATATATATATATATATATATATATATATATATATATATATATATATATATATATATATATATATAGGGTGCACTCATTGAAGGGCCCTTACAGGATTGTGATGGAATTATTATGGCCTCGTAAAGGGATGTCCATGCACATCCACTCTTAAAGACCTGCTCTTTAAGGGGGCACAGGACCTTCGCACCTTTAAATGGGGCATTTTTTTGTTTTTTTGATATGTGAAAGCTGAAAAGGTTTGCTACTTATTCTTTGGAATTAGAACTCTCTACTAGATCTACAAATGACAAAAAACAGGACTTTTGTAAAAGCTGACTGCTAGAGGAGAGAACATCCTCAGGCGGGTGCCTGAGGATGTTTATCTAAGATCTTAATATCCTTTCCTTATCTGATCTCCTGGGAGTGTGCTTTACTGGCTGATGGGTGTGAATTGGGGGTTATGTATGTGTTTATTAACTGTAATTTCTCAATTACAAAATCATACTCAACATATAAATATACAAAAACAGGATATTATAATTTGACAGAAGAAACAAAGGAAATACATAAGGAGATAAATGGGTGTCACAGGACCCCACATAACTAAGTATTAGAAGATTTCTCCAAAAAACATTATGTACACTGATCTATAGGAGATTACGCATCCATGTTTTCGTCGTCCCTTAGTAATACTGAAGGCGGGAGCCCAAAAAAATTGAAAACATAGCTGACCATTTATGTGTAGGTACTAGCATACATGCGACAGATCCGTTTGGCACAAAAAAACAAAAGAGAAATATTGAGCGAGTGCGACTTATTAAGGTGGAAAGACTTGTCACAGGACACACAGAAAAAGGTTTACACTAAATGGGCCCGGGTCGTCTATAGAATAATACAGATTGCGCCAGGTACCTTCACATAAATATTTGATAAATTTATCCATAAAAAGAGATGTTGACCAAAACTCAGATACTTATCTGAGATTTTTTTTTACAACAACGGGAAAGAGAAAAAAAGAAAAACATAGCCTACAAAAAAAGGTGTAGGTACTAGAATACATGCGACAGACCCCCTTTGACGCGAGAGATACACAAAAGGTTGTAGGGCATACTGAGACATAATATAAAAGGAAGATATGTCACAGGACACATAGGAGGTAAAACCACTACGTGGGCCCGGGTCGTCTGTGGTAAAAATACAAATTGCATCGAGTACCTTCACATAAAATTTTAAAAATCTATACTTAGAAAGATATACCATATTGCACTCTGATAATTTTTAACATACTGTCAAGGCTCGTGCCACGACGGAGTTACAGTTCCTGGCCAGGACCACAATGTGTATTGTATCAAATGGGAGTATCCTGCTACCCAGGAAACAGGCACTGAGCAATGATTGCATTGCAATTAGGGTATTGAATAAAAGGTATAATTCTTGTGCATCAGCTGTCTTGCTTTACAGGTGAAGGTCAGACAGTTCAGGTAAAACCAATCAAATGCTCCAGATATATTCTGGTGTGTGATTGGCAGGATGTTTGGGATGTCTTACCTAGGTGAAGAGGGTTTCCTGTATGGTTAGGAGAGAACATTTAGATGCTGATCCCTGGACAGTGCAGAGTCTTAATGTATTCTTACAATGGGAAATAGATCCAAAAGGAAGAGAAAGAGGGGGTTTGAATGGCATGAAAAATCTTCTGTACCAGAAGATTTGGATACATTAGAGGAAGAGGAATCTGAGAATTCACTAACCATTCATAGTGCAAGTTATAGAAAGCTTAGACTGCTGAGCACTAGTTCAGATGACAGTGGCATAGCAATTGAAGATGCAGGCTCTGAGTACTTGTTATGGAGCGGATTCACTGCCAGACAGCCAATATGCAATTAGCAGTCAGTAATAGTCTCTTATCTTTCCTTATCAGCTGGGGGAGGAGTGCTCACTAGGGGGTCCAGCCTCTACCAGTAGAAACCTCCAAACATTTGCTAAAAATCCCTTTTTATTCCAGTAATTGAGGTACCAAGTGAACTATCAAACATTCAAACTATTCTACCAATACATGCAAATCATATTCTTATTCCAAATTATCCTTAAAAGTTGCATAAAGGGGCAGAACATCATAATAGGCTGTAGGATATGCAGGGCTGGCTTTAACAGCTGGTTTGAAGGCTTTCTGAAATCACCATACTTCTCATTTTTAAAAGGCCCCCATTCATTCAATATTGATCTTAGAATGCTGAGATTTTAACACATGACCGAAAACATCCTTGGGCAGATTCTAATTTTTCATTTTTTTTATATCTGCTCTAGTTGTTTCTTAATTCAACTTCAAAAATGAAGAAAGGTAAGATTCAACAAAAAAATATTGATCACAACTTTAACTTGCTGTAAATTCCTTTAGGAACAAAAATTTTAAAAAATGAAAAAGTAGAATTTGCTCAAGGATGTTTTCTATATGATATATAAATATCAACTGTGTTAAACCTTTATTGAAGCCAGGAGGTACTTTGCAAAAACATATGTATTAGAAATGCGCATCACTGTCTTTAGGCCCCACCCCCAGGGAACTGTGATGGTATCATAAAACATGTTTAGGATATTTGACCTCTCCAGATTCTCAGCTTTCATAAAATGTATAGTTTATTGGGGCTTTCTTGTACAATGACCAAGATATTGGTCAATCTTTACATGGAAGTCTCAATTAAAGAACGAAGGTCCCGAGCCCCCTTAAGCACGCCCTCTCTTAAAGACAAGCTCTTTAAGCGCATCCACTCTTAAAGACAGGTTCTTTAAGCACGCCCTCTCTTAAAGACATGCTCTTTAAGCACATCCACTCTTAAAGACATGCTCTTTAAGCATGCCCTCTCTTAAAGACAGGATCTTTAAGCGCACCTTCTCTTAAAGACATGTTCTCTAAACGCACTCTCTCTTAAAGACAGGTTCTTTAAGCACCTCCTCTCTTAAAGACAGGCTCTTTAAGCGCATCCTCTCTTAGAGACAGGCTATTTAAGCACCTACTCTCTTAAAGACAGGTTCTTTAAGTGCATCCCATCTTAAAGACATGCTCTTTAAGCACATCGATTCTTAAAGACAGGTTCTTTAAGTGCATCCTCTCCTAAAGACATGCTCTTTAAGTGCATCCTATCTTAAAGACAGGCTCTTTAAGCATGCCCTCTCTTAAAGACAGGCTCTTTAAGCACATCCACTCTTAAAGACATGCTCTTTAAGCACACCCTCTCTTAAAGAGAGGCTCTTTATGCGCGCCCTCTCTTAAGGAGAGGCTCTTTAAGCACTTCTAATCTTAAAGACAGGCTCTTTAAGCATGCCCTCTCTTAAAGACAGGCTCTTTAAGCATATACACTCTTAAAGACATGCGATTTAAGCCCACCCTCTCTTAAAGACAGACTCTTTAAGCACACCCTCTCTTAAAGACAAGCTCTTTAAGCACATCCACTCTTAAAGACATGCTCTTTAAGCATGCCCTCTCTTAAAGACATGCTCTTAAAGCGTACCCTCTCTTAAAGACAGGCTCTTTAAGCACGCCCTCTCTTAAAGACATGTTCTTTAAGCACATCTACTCTTAAAGACATGCTCTTTAAGCATGCTCTCTCTTAAAGAGAGGTTCTTTAAGCACCTCTTCTCTTAAAGACAGGCTCTTTAAGCGCATCCTCTCTTAGAGACAGGCTCTTTCAGCACCTCCTCTCTTAAAGACAGGTTCTTTAAGTGGATCCCATCTTAAAGACATGCTCTTTAAGCACATCGATTCTTAAAGACAGGTTCTTTAAGTGCGTCCTCTCCTAAAGACATGCTCTTTAAGTGCATCCTATCTTAAAGACAGGCTCTTTAAGCATGCCCTCTCTTAAAGACAGGCTCTTTAAGCACATCCACTCTTAAAGACATGCTCTTTAAGCGCACCCACTCTTAAAGACATGCTCTTTAAGCACACCCTCTCTTTAAGAGAGGCTCTTTATGCACGCCCTCTCTTAAAGACAGGCTCTTTAAGCACTTCTAATCTTAAAGACAGGCTCTTTAAGCATGCCCTCTCTTAAAGACAGGCTCTTTAAGCATATACACTCTTAAAGACATGCGATTTAAGCCCACCCTCTCTTAAAGACAGGCTCTTTAAGCACACCCTCTCTTAAAGACAAGCTCTTTAAGCACATCCACTCTTAAAGACATGCTCTTTAAGCATGCCCTCTCTTAAAGACATGCTCTTTAAGCGTACCCTCTCTTAAAGACTGGCTCTTTAAGCATGCCCTCTCTTAAAGACAGGCTCTTTAAGCACGTCCAATCTTAAAGACAGGCTCATTAAGCATGCCCTCTCTTAAAGACAGGCTCTTTAAGCATATACACTCTTAAAGACATGCTCTTTAAGCCTACCCTCTCTTAAAGACAGCCTCTTTAAGCGCACCCTCTCTTAAAGACAAGCTCTTTAAGCACATCCACTCTTAAAGACATGCTCTTTAAGCATGCCCTCTCTTAAAGACATGCTCTTTAAGCACATCCACTCTTAAAGACGTTCTTAAGCACGCTCGCTCTTAAAGACAGGTTCTTAAAGCACACCCTCTCTTAAAGGCATGATCTTTAAGCACGCCCTCTCTTAAAGACATGTGCTTTAAGCACACTCTCTCTTAAAGACAAGCTCTTTAAGCACGTCCACTCTTAAAGACAGGCTCTTTAAGCATGCCCTCTCTTAAAGACATGCTCTTTAAGCACATCCACTCTTAAAGACGTTCTTAAGCACGCTCTCTCTTAAAGACAGGTTCTTAATGCACACCCTCTCTTAAAGACATTATCTTTAAGCACGCCCTCTCTTAAAGACATGTGCTTTAAGCACACTCTCTCTTAAAGACAAGCTCTTTTAGCACGCCCTCTCTTAAAGACAGGTATCTTAAGCACGCTCTCTCTTAAAGACACGTTCTTTATGCACGCCCTGTCTTAAAGACATGCTCTTTAAGCATGCCCTCTCTTTAAGACATGCTCTTTAATCTTGCCACTCTTAAAGACATTCTCTTTAAGTGCATCCACTCTTAAAGACAGGTTCTTTAAGCACCTCCTCCCTTAAAAACAGGTTCTTTAAGAACACCCCATCTTAAAGACAGGTTCTTTAAGTGCATCCTCTCTTAAAGACATGCTCTTTAAGCACATCCACTCTTAAAGACAGGCCCTTTAAGCGCACCCTCTCTTAAAGACAGGCTCTTTAAGCACGCCCTCGCTTGTAGACAGGCTCTTTAAGTGCATCCTCTCTTAAAGTGTAACTCCACCTTCAAAATTAAAAAAAGATATGTTGTAGAGCTCAATGTCACCTTTCTCAGGACACCTTGATTATAATTGTACTCCGCGAATTGACTGAGATATTCAAGTTTGTATCTTGCAAAATGCAGCAAATTCACTGCCTCAGCTGGTTCATGGGGGCACCATCTTGGAACTTATCAGAGACAGGAAGTGACATCATGCTGCTACATGCAGGCTGGAGCTCTGGAGCTCTCCAGAACTGAATACACTAGCACATGCTCTTTTAAGTATATGATTTGCAAAGAGGAAAGTGGTGTATCAGACAACAAACAGAGGCACTGTGTCTCAGTGTGTACCTGTCTATTCTAGGTATACCAGGTTCTGTTTGGCAAAAGCAATGAGGGAAAGAGACCTGTAGTAAAAGGGTTATGGATGAGCTTTAGGGCTCAAGAAATTCGACCTGTTTAGAAAATAGACTGGCATTTACTATTTCCTACAATGTTCAGACACTGTAATCTTGTGATGAAAGTTTTCAATTTGTAAGCTGTGAGTGTATTGTCAGCGTTAGCCTCTAAGGAATTGACTGCAATACACATTATTCCCAAAGGCATTTAACGTACTCTGGTATCCTAAGCTTTACCCAGGAGGTTAACTGCAATACACATCCTCTGGGCACAGCTACTACAAATTGCAGTCAGGCTAGTTACTGATAGGAAACCACGAGCAAATGAATTACAATTATGAAACCAGAAAGCCATGAAACCACCTACTAATTGTACTGTGATATTGGTATTTTAATACTTATTCATAATAGCTATTAACTTGATTACTCATTTACAACAGGCAAAGGATTTTATTCATTTAAGCAGAGACATTCGTGGGGACAACATCTATTTGTGTGCCTCATTCTTAGTGGATTTACAGGCAGATATGGAAAACCTCCTTTTCTAGAATCATTGTTGCATCCAAAAGCTTGACAATTCACCATCTTTGTGCTCTGGTTTGGAGCTGTCACCTGGAGCTAGCTTCTAAGCTCCTTCTTTTAGCTGTCATATCTCACTGACTGAGCCTCTGAGGATGTCACAGCACTGCATCACACGCATCTAATTAGCATCACTAATTAGGGTCCCTCTAAACAAACATGGCAGCCCCCATAAAGCTACCTTTAAAGGGTAATATCTCAGTTTATGTTCTGAGTACAATTGTAATCAAGGTGTCCTATGAAAGGTGAGATTGAGCTCTACAACATATCTTTTTTAATTTTGAAGGTGGAGTTACACTTTAAAGACATGTTCTTTAAGCACGCCCTCTCTTAAAGACAGGTTCTTTAAGTGCATCCTATCTTAAAGACATGCTCTTTAAGCGCACCCTCTCTTACAGACAGGCTCTTTAAGCGCGCCCTCTCTTAAAGACAGGCTCTTTATGGGGGCTTGGGACCTTCGTTCTTTAAGTGTGACTTTCATGTAAAGATTGACCAATATCTTGGTCTATGTACAAGAAAACCTCAATAAACTATATATTTTATGAAAGCTAAGATTCTGGAGAGGTCGAATATTCTAAACTTATCTTGTGACTTCTTCACAATTTCCCCGGGGTGGGGCCGGAAGACATACATGATCGGACTTTCTTTTGAAGTTCGATCAAAAAATAACGACCAGATATCATGAAAATGAAATAGAATTGCGTGCGCAAGGATGTCTTTCATTGTGTAGCAAAATTTCAGCCCTCTGGGATAAATCTTGAATGAATGGTGATTTCAGAAAGCTGTCTAAAGCTCAAGTCAAAGTGAACCCTACATTTATACATTCTAAAATGATTTTATGCTCCATTATAAAACTTAAGGGGTTAATTTGGAATATGAATACTATTCGTTTGCATTAGAAGAATGGTTTGAATATTTAATAATTTACTGGGTACTTTAATTACTGGAAGAAAAAGGGATTTTTAGAGAAGATTCTGAGCTTTCTGAAAGGAGGCTGGCACCCCCTGGTGAGTGCTCCTCCCTCAGCTGATAAGGAAAGATAACAAGCTATTAGTGACTACTAATTGCTAATTGGCTGTCTGGAGGTGAATCCATTCAATTTCAAGTACTCTGAAGTGCAATTGTAAGGTAGGTTAATTTCATTTCTCCCATTTTTATAGCAATTAGGATTGAAATAGAATACAAGCATGATAATTGTAATTTCACTTCTATTACATCACTCTTTGAATCTGGGATTGTGGTTTCATTGTTAATCCCAAACTTATGTAACATTATAATTGCTATTATATTAACTACAATGGTAGCTAGGAAAATACTTGCTATAAGTAGAGGCTTAGCTTACTTTATTCACCACTCAAATTTCACAAGGTACTGATCTACATTTCATCTTCAAATATTTTTCTAGATATAGCTCTAATCATATGAATAATTGAATAAGACTACAATAGAGTAATTATGAAATAACTTTGGGAATAAGGGTAAATTGACAAAATATTTCAAAGAGAGTTGTTCACTAGGTACTGATCTACATTTCTTCTTCAAATATTTTTCTAGATATAGCTCTAACCATAATGAAATAACTTTGGGAAAAAGGGTAAATTGACAAAATATTTTAAAATTAGCTCTTATCACTGAGATAAAACCAAAATAGTGAAGGTGATTTGGGAAGACACAGGCATGTAGGGTTTGATTAGGTTTTCTCTGCATTGGTTTCCTCTGACAAAAAGATATATGGAATAGATACCTCATGCTTCTTGAAACTTTTGCGGATAACTGGAGCAGGTAGATCCATAGCTGCACTGAACTTTTGAAGCGCATTATGTCCATTTCCACACAGGCGTCCTGCTAGAACTGATTGTCTGTTTATAGCATAAAATCGTCCATTTTTGTCACTACTAGGAAAGTCTGTTCTCTTTCCATCACAATCCTCATTTGAGCATCTCCAAAAAGGGCTGATCCAAGTCCTTGTCGCCTTCTACTGTGTTGCCATAGTTCTAACTTTCCATCAAGGCAGTATGCACACACTACAGCTTCCTGAAGGCTGTCTTCAAGTTCTTGCGAATGCAGAATATGTCTTCCTGTTACCCTTTCTTATCAGGAATCTGTCTCAACTTCTGAGTCATGATCAGTGTCTCTTTCATCAAAATCTGCATCTCCAATTGCTATGCCACTGTCATCTGAACCAGATTCCTCTTCCTCTATTGTATCCAAACATCTATCTTCTGGTAGAGAAAATGTTTTTTCCCATTCAAATGCCCTCTTCCTCTTTCTCTTCCTTCTAGAGCTACTTCCCATTGTAAGGAAACATTCAGACTCTGTCCTGGGCTCAGCATCTGAATGTTCTCTCATAACCCTAAATCTCTACAGGAAACCTTGTTCACCTAGGTAACATGCATCCAAAACATCCTGCCCCTACCTGACACACACCAGAATATTTCTGGAGCATTTGATTTGTTTTACCTCACCTGTCTGACCTGCAACTGTAAGACCAGACAGCTGATGCACAAAAAACACACCTTTTATTCAATACGATAATTGCAATGAATTGATCACTCATAACTGCTTGGTGCCTGTTTCCTGGGTAAACAGGATACTTCCATTTGAATATACATTCTGGACCTGGCCAGGAACTAACCCCCAGTTCGCATCAATCAGCCAGTAGAGCACACCTCCCAGGGGAGATCAGATAAGGAAAGGCCATTATGGGTTTAGATAAACATCACAGCTGGTGACTCAGGATATCTGGCCTCTAGTAGAAAGCTTTTTAAAAACTCCTTTTTTTGTAATCTGTAGTTCTAGTTGAGAGTTCAGGTCAAAGGAATAAGTAGCAAACCTTTTCAGCTTTCACATATCAAAAAAAAACACCCTATTTAAAGGTGCGAAGGTCCAGAGCCCCCTTAAGAAAAATCGATTTGATGTAATACTATGCAAAGTTTTAATAAAAACTTGTTTTTGAGTTCAAACCTAGGTTTATCCATTAGGTGATTTTCTTCACATAGTTGATTATGACTATTTGAATGGTTGAGACCACATCCTGAACCTGTTATTTTAGGATAGATATGAGTAAGAGTGTACTTTAAATACAAATGACGACCATTTAGGTATTAAAGATCACATTTAGGTACAACTGAAGTGTATTTATGATCACACAAAACAAAAATACAATAAAAGAAATTATATTATTTCATGTTATGTTTGGGATCCAGAGGCCTAAAAGATATGTAGTCAGTTACTCTCTCTCAGAACCCAAACATACATTTATGATAATTCATATTGTGTGATCACCACCGTTTGCTGCACTTCGTTATGGCACCACCAGCAACAACACACTTGAACCTAACTTTTCAAATTTGTAAATCTAGCTATATCTGTTAAGATATATTGCTGCATGGACATATACATATATTTAAGTTTATTACATTTGGTGTAAATGTTTTATTACATTTGTGGTTGATATTACATTTGGTGTAAATTTTTAATTACATTTATGGTTGACTGTTCGTTTGGTCAATTATTACATTTGGTGTAAATTTTTTATTACATTTGTGGTTGATATTACATTTGGTGTAAATCGTTTATTACATTTACAGTTGATATTACATTTGATGCAAATATTTTATTACATTTGTGGTTAGTATTACATTTGGTGTAATCTTTTTATTACATTTACGGTTGGTATTACATTTGGTGTAAGTTATTACATTTGGTGTTGTTACACACGACCCCACGCCCGATTGCCACCCAGTTTCCTGGGCATAGATGCATGGATGACCTCACAACTGAACACAGCCTTGATTCACAAAGCTACCTGGGTCATTGATGTGCTTGGCTTTGACATGTGTTTGTACAACCAGAAACTGGCAGACGTCCGGTCGACTGTTGCAGGTAATGAGTATCTGTACTGTATATCTGTGACTGAAATGATCACTCGCGAAAGGCGAAATATGTACGGCTTTATTTAACTATATTTTTCATATGTTAACTATATTTGCACAGGCGAAAGTTACAATGTCGTGACTTCTCCTTATCCCTTCCAATATGCTGAGGCTAGTATCGTCCAAAATACAAGGAAGCAAAGATTTGTGTAAACCATCTATACCCTGTCATGTTGGCATTCATTAGATAGCTACCATATTCCAGGGTGTCAGTCTTTTATGTGTCATTGTGTATTGGCAAAATTAGCCACCAGCATTATACGGGCTTACCACATCTCCCCTGAATGAATTTATGCGGTTTTCCTTTCAATATTTAGCATAAGGAAAGTGCCATTAAAGAATAAAACCATGCCCATTCTTTATACATGAAGAGGGGTGCTTATGTATTACAGATAAATTGATTTTCTTGTTACTCAGGGCAATTTGCAAGCTGCTATGATGACACTAATTGTTTAACCATTGGGTCCAAATTAGTCTTTTCCTACAAATATCGGATGCAAAATTGTAATTGGAATGGTTAACTTATCATGCAGACTTTCCGATGATAAGACTCGTTTACACATGACACTTCCATGACATATTACAGGAACGAAAACCACAAGATATTTAAGTGGCTTTTTTTAAATCATTTTGTAACAAGTATGTGTTGATGATATTTCTTTTATTGTTGGAAACTAGTTCCAGAACGTTGTGGTTCCATAGTATTACGTGAACTATAAATGGGTACCTATTAAAGAAATATCCCTCTCACACGTTCTCAGACAATATGCCTTATCATCGAACTTTGATTAAAACTGCTTCATAATTCAGTTACAAAAGAGAGAGAGAGAGAGAGAGAGAGAGAGAGAGAGAGAGAGAGAGAGAGAGAGAGAGAGAGAGAGAGAGAGAGAGAGGATATAGGGAGGGAGTGAGGGAGAGAGAGAGAGAGAGAGAGAGAGAGAGAGAGAGAGAGAGAGAGAGAGAGAGAGGATATAGAGAGAGAGAGAGAGAGAGAGAGAGAGAGAGAGAGAGAGAGAGAGAGAGAGAGAGAGAGATGAACATATGGATCATAGATAAGGGATCGCAATTCCAATTTACCATGCCTAGCGATACGCAGTGATATAGTTCCCATAAACAGGACACGTGGTTTACTGATTAGATGGTATCAGCATCGATAATAGCCATGATGCACTAAATGAGCATGGCACTATAGTCATC
>OZ012696.1:3114775-3144734 GCA_963942565.1 Maea johnstoni | reverse complement strand
TATATATATGTGTGTATATATATATTATACTCTGAAACCTCGCCTGTGAACAACCAACATATGTGAACACCCCCTTTAGTTAACACTTTCCCCTGGTTTCGTGTTTTCTACTACATTTAAAGATAATGAAGAGTGAACCCCCCTCTAATCAGAACAATGAAAATGAAAAGAAAGGAAGGTATTAGTCAGGTTTTAGTTTAGCATCAGTGTTTGCAATCGCATTCGTGCCAGTTTGTATTGCAGCTTGAGACAAGGAATTATAACTGCTGTGTGGATGTGAGCGAGCACTGTAGAAACTGTCACTAATCAACAAAATAGTGGCTTTGCCTCGACTCCTGAACGCACGCACGGCGGTCTGTGAAATATTAGCAGGGCTGAGCGCGGTCGGCGTGCACTCAGTCTAAGGAGATATCAGTCGTTACGCCCTAGTTATTTCTCGTATAATTTCTCAGGAAAAGTGACGTTGGACCCCGAATTCTATAAGTTGGCTTTTCTGGCCTTCCTCTAACGCTTAGCACAGGAGCGTGTCTCTGGAATTCGGTGGATTAACTCTTTTTGTGCCCCGGAAAACCTAACCAGCCTGTAAACCTAAGCAACCTAGTAGAGCAAACTTTTCAGCCACAACGTGATCGTCCATACACACACACACACACACACACACACACACACACACACACACACACACATATATATATATATATATATATATATATATATATATATATATATATATATATATATATATATATATATATATATATATATATATATATATGTATATATATATATATATATATATATATATGTATATATATATATATATATATATTATATATATATATATATATATATATATATATATATATATATATATATATATATCCAACCACCTTAAGCTCTACACTAAATTGCATTGTGTAAAGGTTTCTCAAGGGGTTTGGTCAAGTTTGGCAGTGTGTGTAGGAATAGTTATGAATATATCACACGACCTTGGTGATTCAGACAAATACTTAGCAGCTCAAACCAGATACTGGGAGTGTGACATTTTCCCGACGATTTTGCACCCAAATCACGAACTGTCTGACGATCCGCGAAAGCTTGTCACTATAGTCTTAACATACATACGCACAATTCAAATTCACGATTATGATCAAATCATTTCCATTTGGAGCTTTTTGGTTTTAGTTTGTCATTTGCGTTTAATGAAGATATCAGTGTTGGGGTCCCGCCCGCTGTGTGTTCTGTTTGTGAACGTGTTATGAATACTGAACGTGTAGTATATGGACCACAGACGTTTGCCCTGAACTAGTGACATTGGCGGGGTGGCACCTCTTTTCTGAAGGGCTACCCACACAACCACTATGCAACACACTTCCATTCTCTCCTCATGCGTCTTGAAATCTCAACTTCGCCTTTCTAACACCCTTTGCTCTAAACTTTAAATTCATATTAACAAATAAATTTAGAATAAAAATCGGAATTATGATGTCCGTTTTGCCCTTCGCATTAAATTTTAAATTCAAGTTTACAATTAAATTTGAAATGAAAAATTGGAATTACGATTTCCGATTTTCGTTACTCTTTCTGCCACACTGAGACTACGTTGTGACTAGCCAGTTTATCATCAGTTCCACAGTGATACTCGCAGCTGATTGGTCAAGTGCTGTTGGGTACTGGATTGTATTTCATTGCCTCTCAATAAATGGCAATGTTAGGATCCGGATAAATGTTTCTTATCCCCACTCTCAAAATGAGGCTCCCACTCTCAATGTTTTATCCCACTCTCAAATTGAGGCTCCCTCTCAATGTGGTCTCGGTGAACTAAATGGTGTATCCATCCGAGTAGTACCATTGCATAGTCCGTATTAAAACTGGGGGTAGGGACGATTGAGGCCTATAAATGGAGATATATACAACTTTATTCAACAAATATGGTATTTTTGGAATGGGTAGGGACTGGGCTTTTGTTTTTTGCCCATAAAGTGAAGTTTGTTGCTCGGGCGTATGAATACCAAGCTGGAAGTGATCGAGTTTGTTTGTATGCTGACTCGTTTCTGACTTTGGCCACCAGAGGGCCAATCTGTAACTCTGACCTATGTTGGCCCATAGAAAAGAAAATCACGATATGACCCCTAATTTTTTTGGGTTAATTTAAAAGAGGAGAATGTTCTGATCAAAATAATAACAACTTTAGGTGTGAAAGGATGACTAGTTTTGGAGCTAGCCAAGCATTTTTGTCATACCACAGCTGAAATTCACCCGTCAGCTTTGGAATTAGTTCACCGAGACCATGTTATATCCCACTTCGCCATGGTTTGACCTCGAGTTTACAGGTCACAGCCTCGTTTTTTATATAACAAGACACAAAAAGAATAAAAAAACAAAATAAGAAATAAAAATAATTAAATTAAAATCGAAAAAATTAAAAAAATTTTTTTTAAATTTCAGCCAGCCGTATCGCACTCGGCCTCCGGCCTCGTGCGATCTGGCTTCACGCAGATACCAGGCCATATCCCTTTTTTACAAGGAGGATAACTAATAATATATATATATATATATATATATATATATATATATATATATATATATATATATATATATATATATAAATATATATATATATATATATATATATATATATATATATATATATATATATATATATATATATGCAAATTGATTTGGCTACCTTTACGTTGGTGCCTGGTGATAGGCAAATATATTCCTCAATTCACCTGGTGAGATAAATGTAAACTTATGTGGGCACTCTGACCACCTCGACCACTTGGTGCCTGGTAACAGAGAAACATGAAGTCAGAAAATGCCAACCTATTGATGTAGGCTACGGGCGCTTGACTAGGTCTTCTGACAATCCCTTCTGTGCTGACCAAGCAGTGTACTGTACTACCAGTTATGGTAGGTAGATGGCACCACCTGGTCCTCATTTTTCTAGAGATTTTACTCAAACTGGATCCTCCATTCCCCTGGTGAGATAAGTGTAAACTAAATTGACCACTCTGGCTATACTATTTGGTGCTTGCTAACAGAAAAAAAACATGACGAAAAAAATACATATGATAGCTTAAAAATCTAGGCTAGGTTGATAGATGAATGTTTTACACAAACTGAATCTCTTTTCCCCTGGTGAGATAAGTGTAGACTAAATTGACCACTATGGCCACCTATACTGTTTGGTGCCTGCTAACAGAAAAGGCATGACAGAAATATACATATATGATAGCCTAGTGATATGGGCTAGATCGATCCTGCTGGTGTGGTACTAGCCTGACTCCTAGGCCATATTCATACGTCACCCCTTGTGTATAGATGGCACTGCGGTACACTAGGAGGGTAGTTGTAAATACTCCCATTACAACCCCCTCGTGTGGCAATTGTGTGAACTAAATGGCCAACAGTAGGCCACAAGTCCCTATGCAGTATAGGTGTAGGCATTTATATACACTACAGTAATAACAGTGTAGAGCCTTGTAGCTAGGCTAGGGTAGTGTGGTACGTGAGAGGGACAGTGTGTAGCCTTGTAGCTAGGGTAGTGTGGTACGTGAGAGGGACAGTGTGTAGCCTTATAGCGAGGCTAGTGTGGTACGTGAGAGGGACAGTGTATAGCCTTGTAGCTAGGCTAGGCTAGTGTGGTACGTGAGAGGGACAGTGTGTAGCCTTGTAGCTAGGCTAGGCTAATGTGGTACGTGAGAGGGACAGTGTGTAGCCTTGTAGCTAGGCTAGGCTAATGTGGTACGTGAGAGGGACAGTGTGTAGCCTTGTAGCTAGGCTAGTGTGGTACGTGAGAGGGACAGTGTGTAGCCTTATAGCTAGGCTAGTGTGGTACGTGAGAGGGACAGTGTGTAGCCTTATAGCTAGGCTAGTGTGGTACGTGAGAGGGACAGTGTGTAGCCTTGTAGCTAGGCTAGGCTAGTGTTGTACGTGAGAGGGACAGTGTGTAGCCTTGTAGCTAGGCTAGTGTGGTACGTGAGAGGGACAGTGTGTAGCCTTGTAGCTAGGCTACGCTAGTATTGTATTGTTGTATTGTATTTTATTGACTCGCTTGAAAAGCAGAAAAACACGTATACAAACATTATCATATAATGGGTACTAACCTTTACAAATAACTCAGAACATAAGAACTGTATACAATAAAGAAAAGGAGGTACCTATAGGATGCTTGTTAACTTTACAAAGCATAATGTAACGCTCCTGTTATTATAATTAAACCAAAAATGAACAAAAAATGGTGGCAAGTAAAGGGAGAGGGACAGTGTGTAGCCTTATAGCTAGGCTAGTGTGGTACGTGAGAGGTACAGTGTGTAGCCTTGTAGCTAGGCTAGGCTAGTGTGGTACGTGAGAGGGACAGTGTGTAGCCTTATAGCGAGGCTAGTGTGGTACGTGAGAGGGACAGTGTAGAGCCTTGTAGCTAGGCTAGGCTAGTGTGGTACGTGAGAGGGACAGTGTAGAGCCTTGTAGCTAGGCTAGTGTGGTACGTGAGAGGGACAGTGTGTAGCCTTGTAGCTAGGCTAGTGTGGTACGTGAGAGGGACAGTGTGTAGCCTTGTAGCTAGGCTAGGCTAGTGTGGTACGTGAGAGGGACAGTGTGTAGCCTTGTAGCTAGGCTAGTGTGGTACGTGAGAGGGACAGTGTGTAGCCTTGTAGCTAGGCTAGGCTAGTGTGGTACGTGAGAGGGACAGTGTAGAGCCTTGTAGCTAGGCTAGGCTAGTGTGGTACGTGAGAGGGACAGTGTGTAGCCTTGTAGCTAGGCTAGTGTGGTACGTGAGAGGGACAGTGTGTAGCCTTGTAGCTAGGCTAGGCTAGTGTGGTACGTGAGAGGGACAGTGTGTAGCCTTGTAGCTAGGCTAGGCTAGTGTGGTACGTGAGAGGGACAGTGTGTAGCCTTGTAGCTAGGCTAGTGTGGTACGTGAGAGGGACAGTGTGTAGCCTTGTAGCTAGGCTAGGCTAGTGTGGTACGTGAGAGGGACAGTGTAGAGCCTTGTAGCTAGGCTAGGCTAGTGTGGTACGTGAGAGGGACAGTGTGTAGCCTTGTAGCTAGGCTAGTGTGGTACGTGAGAGGGACAGTGTGTAGCCTTGTAGCTAGGCTAGGCTAGTGTGGTACGTGAGAGGGACAGTGTGTAGCCTTGTAGCTAGGCTAGTGTGGTACGTGAGAGGGACAGTGTGTAGCCTTGTAGCTAGGCTAAGCTAGTGTGGTACGTGAGAGGGACAGTGTAGAGCCTTGTAGCTAGGCTAGGCTAGTGTGGTACGTGAGAGGGACAGTGTGTAGCCTTGTAGCTAGGCTAGGCTAGTGTGGTACGAGAGAGGGACAGTGTGTAGCCTTGTAGCTAGGCTAGTGTGGTACGTGAGAGGGACAGTGTGTAGCCTTGTAGCGAGGCTAGGCTAGTGTGGTACGTGAGAGGGACAGTGTGTAGCCTTGTAGCTAGGCTAGTGTGGTACATGAGAGGGACAGTGTGTAGCCTTGTAGCTAGGCTAGGCTAGTATGGTACGTGAGAGGGACAGTGTGTAACCTTGTAGCTAGGCTAGTGTGGTACGTGAGAGGGACAGTGTGTAGCCTTGTAGCTAGGCTAGTGTGGTACGTGAGAGGGACAGTGTGTAGCCTTGTAGCTAGGCTAGGCTAGTGTGGTACGTGAGAGGGACAGTGTGTAGCCTTGTAGCTAGGCTAGTGTGGTACGTGAGAGGGACAGGGTGTAGCCTTGTAGCTAGGCTAGTGTGGTACGTGAGAGGGACAGTATGTAGCCTTGTAGCTAGGCTAAGCTAGTGTGGTACGTGAGAGGGACAGTGTGCAACCTTGTAGCTAGGCTAGTGTGGTACGTGAGAGGGACAGTGTAAAGCCTTGTAGCTAGGCTAGGCTAGTGTGGTACGTGGGAGAGACAGTGTAGAGCCTTGTAGCTAGGCTAGGCTAGTGTGGTACGTGATAGGGACAGTGTGTAGCCTTGTAGCTAGGCTAGTGTGGTACCTGAGAGGGACAGTGTGTAGCCTTGGAGCTAGGCTAGTGTGGTACGTGAGAGGGACAGTGTAGAGCCTTGGAGCTAGACTAGGCTAGTCTGGTACGTGAGAGGGACAGTGTGTAGCCTTGTAGCTAGGCTAGTGTGGTACGTGAGAGCGACAGTGTGTAGCCTTGTAGCTAGGCTAGGCTAGTGTGGTACGTGAGAGGGACAGTGTAGAGCCTTGTAGCTAGGCTAGTGTGGTACGTGAGAGGGACAGTGTGTAGCCTTGTAGCTAGGCTAGTGTGGTACGTGAAAGGGACAATGTAGAGCCTTTTAGCTAGGCTAGGCTAGTGTGGTACGTGGGAGGGACAGTGTAGAGCCTTGTAGCTAGGCTAGGCTAGTGTGGTACGTGAGAGGGACAGTGTAGAGCCTTGTAGCTAGGCTAGTGTGGTACGTGAGAGGGACAGTGTGTAGCCTTGTAGCTAGGCTAGTGTGGTACGTGAAAGGGACAGTGTAGAGCCTTGTAGCTAAGCTAGGCTAGTGTGGTACGTGAGAGGGACAGTGTAGAGCCTTGTAGCTAGGCTAGTGTGGTACGTCAGAGGGACAGTGTGTAGCCTTGTAGCTAGGCTAGTGTGGTACGTGAAAGGGACAGTGTGTAGCCTTGTAGCTAGGCTAGTGTGGTACCTGAGAGGGACAGTGTGTAGCCTTGTAGCTAGGCTAGTGTGGTACCTGAGATGGACAGTGTATAGCCTTTTAGCTAGGCTAGGCTAGTGTGGTACGTGGGAGGGACAGTGTGTAGCCTTGTAGCTAGGCTAGTGTGGTACGTGAGAGGGACAGTGTGTAGCCTTGTAGCTAGGCTAGTGTGGTACGTGAGATGGACAGTGTGTAGCCTTGTAGCTAGGCTAGGCTAGTGTGGTACGTGAGAGGGACAGTGTGTAGCCTTGTAGCTAGGCTAGTGTGGTACGTGAGATGGACAGTGTGTAGCCTTGTAGCTAGGCTAGGCTAGTGTGGTACGTGAGAGGGACAGTGTGTAGCCTTGTAGCTAGGCTAGGCTAGTGTGGTACGTGAGAGGGACAGTGTGTAGCCTTGTAGCTAGGCTAGGCTAGTGTGGTACGTGAGAGGGACAGTGTGTAGCCTTGTAGCTAGGCTAGTGTGGTACGTGAGAGGGACAGTGTGTAGCCTTGTAGCTAGGCTAGTGTGGTACGTGAGATGGACAGTGTGTAGCCTTGTAGCTAGGCTAGGCTAGTGTGGTACGTGAGAGGGACAGTGTGTAGCCTTGTAGCTAGGCTAGTGTGGTACGTGAGAGGGACAGTGTGTAGCCTTGTAGCTAGGCTAGTGTGGTACGTGAGCGGGACAGTGTGTAGCCTTGTAGCTAGGCTAGTGTGGTACGTGAAAGGGACAGTGTAGAGCCTTGTAGCTAGGCTAGGCTAGTGTGGTACGTGAGAGGGACAGTGTAGAGCCTTGTAGCTAGGCTAGGCTAGTGTGGTACGTGGGAGGGACAGTGTAGAGCCTTGTAGCTAGGCTAGTGTGGTACGTGGGAGGTACAGTGTGTAGCCTTGTAGCTAGGCTAGTGTGGTACGTGAGAGGTACAGTGTGTAGCCTTGTAGCTAGGCTAGTGTGGTACGTGGGAGGGACAGTGTAGAGCCTTGTAGCTAGGCTAGTGTGGTACGTGGGAGGTACAGTGTGTAGCCTTGTAGCTAGGCTAGTGTGGTACGTGAAAGGGACAGTGTAGAGCCTTGTAGCTAGGCTAGTGTGGTACGTGAGAGGTACAGTGTGTAGCCTTGTAGCTAGGCTAGTGTGGTACGTGGGAGGGACAGTGTAGAGCCTTGTAGCTAGGCTAGTGTGGTACGTGAGAGGGACAGTGTGTAGCCTTGTAGCTAGGCTAGTGTGGTACGTGAAAGGGACAGTGTAGAGCCTTGTAGCTAGGCTAGTGTGGTACGTGGGAGGGACAGTGTAGAGCCTTGTAGCTAGGCTAGTGTGGTACGTGGGAGGTACAGTGTGTAGCCTTGTAGCTAGGCTAGTGTGGTACGTGAGAGGTACAGTGTGTAGCCTTGTAGCTAGGCTAGGCTAGTGTGGTACGTGAGAGGGACAGTGTGTAGCCTTGTAGCTAGGCTAGTGTGGTACGTGAGAGGGACAGTGTGCAACCTTGTAGCTAGGCTAGTGTGGTACGTGGGAGGGACAGTGTGTAGCCTTGTAGCTAGGCTAGTGTGGTACGTGAGAGGTACAGTGTGTAGCCTTGTAGCTAGGCTAGTGTGGTACGTGAGAGGGACAGTGTGTAGCTTTGTAGCTAGGCTAGTGTGGTACGTGAGAGGGACAGTGTAGAGCCTTGTAGCTAGGCTAGTATGGTACGTGAGAGGGACAGTGTGTAGCCTTGTAGCTAGGCTAGTGTGGTACGTGGGAGGGACAGTGTAGAGCCTTGTAGCTAGGCTAGCGTGGTACGTGAGAGGGACAGTGTGTAGCCTTGTAGCTAGGCTAGTGTGGTACGTTAGAGGGACAGTGTGTAGCCTTGTAGCTAGGCTACGCTAGTGTGGTACGTGAGAGGGACAGTGTGTAGCCTTGTAGCTAGGGTAGTGTGGTACGTGAGAGGGACAGTGTGTAGCCTTGTAGCTAGGCTAGTGTGGTACGTGGGAGGGACAGTGTAGAGCCTTGTAGCTAGGCTAGTGTGGTACGTGAGAGGTACAGTGTGTAGCCTTGTAGCTAGGCTAGTGTGGTACGTGAGAGGGACAGTGTGTAGCTTTGTAGCTAGGCTAGTGTGGTACGTGAGAGGGACAGTGTAGAGCCTTGTAGCTAGGCTAGTATGGTACGTGAGAGGGACAGTGTGTAGCCTTGTAGCTAGGCTAGTGTGGTACGTGGGAGGGACAGTGTAGAGCCTTGTAGCTAGGCTAGCGTGGTACGTGAGAGGGACAGTGTGTAGCCTTGTAGCTAGGCTAGTGTGGTACGTTAGAGGGACAGTGTGTAGCCTTGTAGCTAGGCTACGCTAGTGTGGTACGTGAGAGGGACAGTGTGTAGCCTTGTAGCTAGGGTAGTGTGGTACGTGAGAGGGACAGTGTGTAGCCTTGTAGCTAGGCTAGTGTGGTACGTGAGAGGGACAGTGTGTAGCCTTATAGCTAGGCTAGTGTGGTACGTGGGAGGGACAGTGTTTAGCCTTGTAGCTAGGCTAGGCTAGTGTGGTACGTGAGAGGGACAGTGTAGAGCCTTGTAGCTAGGCTAGGCTAGTATGGTACGTGAGAGGGACAGTGTGTAGCCTTGTAGCTAGGCTAGTGTGGTACGTGGGAGGTACAGTGTGTAGCCTTGTAGCTAGGCTAGTGTGGTACGTGAGAGGGACAGTGTGTAGCCTTGTAGCTAGGCTAGTATGGTACGTGAGAGGGACAGTGTGTAGCCTTGTAGCTAGGCTAGTGTGGTACGTGGGAGGGACAGTGTAGAGCCTTGTAGCTAGGCTAGTGTGGTACGTGGGAGGGACAGTGTAGAGCCTTGTAGCTAGGCTAGTGTGGTACGTGGGAGGGACAGTGTAGAGCCTTGTAGCTAGGCTAGGCTAGTGTGGTACGTGAGAGGCACCCGCTCAGCTGATCTCTTACTCCAATAGCTCATTCATAATTTCCGCGGAGAGAGCGGGTCGCCCGCACTACCAGACGCGACGTCGGCATTGGGAGAGGGGTGCTGCTGCTGCCTAATATCTATACTAGACCCGCTGACGACGGCTGCGTGGAGGAGGGGGCTGGCGATTCACTCTTTTCACACCAAGAGAGGGGGCACCACCCTAGAGTAACCACCGAACGCTTTGGCACAGAAATCCTAAAGAGTAAAGACCATCCCTAAATCTCACCAAGGGGTGCATCTGACTACCCCTTACTCTAACCAACTACCCACAGATTGGAATACCGACTCGTCATCCGAGGAAACTGAAGAGGGTATATTTATTGGGGTATCATTGCAGCAGATCTACATGAAGACCTAGAGGGGTGGTGGATACCCGCAGAACACCCTACCTATGTATAAACCTACACAGGCACCTTACCCATGGGATCCTCTACAATTCACCTTCTGAGGTTTTAACAAGTGCTGAGTGGCCTCTTAAAGACTCTTAAAGACTTAAAGGTCTCTCCAATTTTCACACTCGCTGGCTCCGTCAAGCAACAGACAAACAAACACGGGCAACATAAATAAGGGCGTAAAAGGATGCAAAACCCTTCTACGGGTATACACATAAACGGGGTGTCACGTTAAGAAGAAGACGACGACGACGACGATTTAAGAAGAGGATGGTGTGATTTCGCCCATTAAGGAAACACGTCAAGTTGGCTTTAAGAAGTGTAGTGAAGGGTTGGCAGGTAGTCGGTGTTTCGTTGCGGCAACTGAAGCAGAGCAGGGCTCCTCGCCTGACTGCCTTTAAGGGGCTTTAAGTCGAGTTTGCTAAACGAGACCTTGGCGGAAGGCATTCATGCAGCCACGGCAAATTGACCAAAACCGTAATAAATTTGTCAGACATGTCGTGCGAAGGGGAAAATTAGCCGACGAAGGAACGTATTAGCTCTAATGATAATCATAAAGTACTTTGTCGAACCGACTCAGGATGGAAGGACTCGTGTAACGGTAAAAAGGCTCGGCGTAGTTATCAGGGAGTGGTTCAATATGACTTCTGTTTAGCGTACACATATCCACATGTATACCTACCTAACTTCCTACACAATACTTCCATAGATAGATAGATACCTACATATCTACACACGCGTGCATATATACATATATACGCATAAACTAATACATACATGCGTAATACGTACTAGACACACTCACATACATATCTACACATACATACATACACACATAGACACATACATACATATATACATACATACATACATACATAAACACCCACAAACATACATACTTGCATACATACCCGAATACATAGTTACATACATACATACATACATAGACACATACATACATAAACACCATCAATACATACATACATACATACATACATACATACACACATACATACATACATAAACACCATACATACATACATACATACATACATACAAACGTTAACATCCTTACATAAAAACATTTATACATACCCGAATACATATATAGATACATAGATACATATATACATACATACATACATAAACACCATACATACATACATACATAAATACATACATACAAACGTTAACATCCTTACATAAAAAACATATATACATACCCGAATACATACATAGATACATAGATACATATATACATATATACATACATACATACATAAATACATATAAAACGTGCGCACACACGCACATTCGTAGGTTCGTGCGCCACACAGACGATCAGGGGGAGTAACTGTATGTTCGCGTGGTCTGGAAGTGCAACCTGTCTATGTGTACGGTTGTGTGAATTGAGCGGCAAGTGTACTTTGTCACCCGGCCTGAAGTCGGCCTACAGTAGACAGCCCCTACCAGTGGTGGGACTAGTGACGACCCCCTCGAGGCACGACGGCAGACGAAGATCGAATAGTGTGTGAAGTAAAACTAGGAGTAGGCGTAGTAGGGATAGGAGGAAGAGGAGGAGAGGGATGGTAGGCTGCGCAGTTTGATGTTCAGTTGGCAGCTGAAGTATTTTAGACGAAAACGCTTCGTACCTGCTGCTACTACTACTACCATAAAATATAGACTTTAAACCGAATACCTTTACCTTTGCCTTTGTTACTACTACTACTACTACTACTTCTACTACTTATAGCAGTTGCGTTGGTCAAGTGGTTAGCACGCTTGCCATCGGCGCAGACGATCCGGGGTTCAAATCCCGGTGGGGGCGCAGAAAAAGAAAATTTATTTCCTTGCTGCTTTCCAGTGCTTCGGAGGGCACTGTAAGCCGTCGGTCCAGTCGGCCAAGAGCCTTAGTAGCTCGTGTTTCTTGTAATTTATATACCGATTTAAAATAAAGATAACATTTACATTTACATTTTTTTACTACTACTACTACTACTACTACTACTACTACTACTACTTCTGCTGCTGCTGGTGCGGCCGGCTGCTGCAGCATCGGTACCCCCCCCCCCCCCTCCCGCCACCTCACTACGTCAGCGTTGCGGCTATTGATTTGCGATCCAGCGCATCTCATTCATAATAAGTTTCTAGCACCAGAACCTACTTAAAACGCATTCGATCGTTCATTCATCGGAGAGCAGGCTCAGCAGCCTTGATGTTAGGCTGGTGGTAGGAGTTGCGCTGTGAGACTCTCGCCCATTCGGATTGGTTCCGTCTCCGCGAACGGCAGCTCGAGCGAGAGCGCGCGCGAGTGAGAGTGAGAGAGAGAGAGCGAGAGACTGGAAGGAAGGACGGAAGGAGAGAGAGGGTGAGAGAAAGAGAGAGTGTGTCCAGAGCGGCGGTCAACCACGGAGCCATCACGGCCACAATGCCTCCTCCTCCTCCTCCAGCCCCGCCCTCCTCCTTCACCCTTCTCTCTATCCTTGCACTCGTCTTCGTCGTCTGTGTGCTGCGCTCCGACGGTGCATCGTTCCCGCGACCCGGTCGGTTCATACCCGCGGGCGCCACCCCTGCCAACTGCACGAACTGCACCCAGCGTCTCTTGGGCGCAAATATGGTACAGCAGCTACGCCTCAAGTACATCCAAGAGCAGATCATGGCCAAGCTGAGGATGAGCGAAACTCCGGGCAGGAACCCCACGGAGATCCCCTCAGAGGTGATACGCAAAGCCATAGAAAAGATGAAGATCGGGGAGACAAAACGCCGCTCAAAGATGGTCAACCCGCCTCCGGACGAGGGTCGAGAAGGCTACTACGCCCAAATTAGCGAAATTATCAGTTTCTCCGAAGAGGGTGAGTACCACGATAGTGATTTTCTAAGTTTCTAATTGACTGTGTGTAGTTAGCGAACAATGTCGTTCGGGGTATTTTTCTGTCAAGGATTTTACTAGGAATTTGACATTTGAAGCGAAGGAAACGTATTGAGTTTCTGCGTTTGGCGTGTACACTTTTTTAATGGCTACTTGGGCTCTACTGACATGCATGTTGGCGAATGTACTACTACTACTACTACTACTACTACTACTACTACTTCTGCGAAACCTCCCAATGTGAACACCCCACACTGTGAAGATAATTTCCTGGCTCCATTTAGTCTCCGAGATGAGAACACCTAGTGTGAACACCTTTGTCGTGGTCCCAAGCTGTTCACTGTACTACTACTAATACTACTACTACTACTACTACTACTACTGCTGCTGCTGCTGCTGCTGCTACTTATGCTGCTGCTCTAACTACTACTACTACTACTGCGGCTGCGGCTGCGGCTGCTAACTTGCACCAAGGGGTGTTATCAGTTTGCCCATTCATAACATGCGTACCTGTAAAGTGACAGCATATTATCGATAGCAGATGTCCCGAATCGGGTGGCACCCTAAATAATCAACGCTCTAGTAGGCTCGAAGGATGTACATACTATGTTTTGCAAGCAAAACCTTCGCCTGTTTTTCTAAGTCATGGCCCCGCGAAGCTCTGCTACGTCATGTTGTCAGGCCACCCCGCGATTGCCCTGTTTCAAAGACAGGGGTTAGTGCGTGCCTAGACGCATCATCTAAAACGTCGTCAGCCAGCGTGTCATTATATTCTATTTAAGGTGGCTAGTGGGTTTATTTTGTCAATATAGGGCCATTTTTAGATGTGTACATGTGTTGACCATTTCAATGCCACACACATGTACATATGCGTTTGTGGTGGCTAGTGGGTTTATTTTGTCAATATAGGGCCATTTTTAGATGTGTACATGTGTTGACCATTTCAATGCCACACACATGTACATATGCGTTTGTGGTGGCTAGTGGGTTTATTTTGTCAATATAGGGCCATTTTGAGATGTGTGCATGTGTTGACCATTTCAATGCCACACACATGTACATATGCGTTTGTGGTGGCTAGTGGGTTTATTTTGTCAATATAGGGCCATTTTGAGATGTGTGCATGTGTTGACCATTTCAATGCCACACACATGTACATATGCGTTTGTGGTGGCTAGTGGGTTTATTTTGTCAATATAGGGCCATTTTGAGATGTGTGCATGTGTTGACCATTTCAATGCCACACACGTACATGTGCGTTTGTAGTGACAGGACTTACAGAACCATGCACGCATATATTCTTTCAATATAATCAAATACATTTAAAGAAGAGCCTGGCTCACCAATCTAAAATACCCCTTTTGCATAGCTTGGACATTATGCAATCCACTGTCAGAATGTAGTGTTCGATTCAAGGTTTATTTTGATATATCACATGACTGTGCTGTACCAAAATTGTATAATAAGATCGTCAAGCATGAACCGTCTGGTAATGGACTTTGGCTAATACTCCTCAATATAATTTGACATCAGACATGTGTTGGGAAGTTATAAGTAGGACTTACAAGGGTGAATGCCTGCACCCTTTCCCTCATAATCAGATCACCTGTGAATGCATTGACCATCGCTGAGCAAGAGTAAGAGACAACGTATCAGGACCTCACATAGGCTTACATGACCTCACATAGGCCTGCATGACCTCACAGGCTTACATGAATGAATGCGTGGGTGTTTAAAGGCACATCGACATACACAGGTCATTTAATGCCATGAAATATCATCAAAAATGGTACTTTGTCATTGTTTTTCAACAATGAAATAGTATTACTATTCTAGGTGAAAAAAGTAAAGAGGTAGAGTTAGAGCAGAGTCTTCAGATCCAAATAGGACCAAGGGCCATCTTAGATGCATGGTATCCACAGGCAGATCCACACATGCCCCGTGAGCAGGGTGCACACCAGCTTAAGGTTTTCATGGAGCTGCCAACTCCTATTGTCACATAGGCTTGCACACACATACGTTTTTGACTATTTTCGTTTTATCGAACTTCACTTGAAAATGGAAGCTTTAAGCATGCATTTTAGTCATTACATGATAATGGACTTACTTGAAATTATGAGAGAAGGAGCTAAGACTATTGTGGTGGGGAAGGGTGTCACATTCATTGAAGTTAAGACTTTGTTCCAAATATATGCAATCTAAAATAACACTTTTTTCATTATCAACCAAAATCAAAAAGGTAAGCTTTTACAATTTGAATGGAACAATGGACTAGAGAAAGGGTGGGATACCCTTCCCCCTGTATTGTTACATAACAATATATGTAACACTATATATTTGGAATGCACACATTGCATGGATCTCGTAGGCCAAATGCAATTAACAATTCTGAAACCGTGTCAACTTATTACACTGCTATGGGAAAACATCTGTATCTAAAAAATCTCGCTTTTTGGAATTGTTACCTTTTCTTCCATAAGTGAGGAAAAGATTATTCGGGGAAATGTATTTCTCTTATCGTCACTTTTCGTGCCACGCCAATGTTTCTCCAAACATCTAGGTCAAAAACATTCGAACCCATGTCTTCATAAAGGACATATATACCAGTTTAGAGAGCTACCCCAATGAGTGAGTGGTCTTGGGTATCGCCACTGACTGCTCGCTGTCCCTCACCACTGCCCTGGTTGGAAACTTGTCCGTGGCATGTGAGAAGGTTGCCAGTGACCTGGGGTTAAGCGGTGCCTTTTCACCGGGTACTTCACACATTGCCCACCTTCAACTCGTTAGTCACTCACCACTCAGTATGAATATAGTGAAAATGTCAATAAACGAATTTTCACATTCTGAAAATAACAATAGGTTTCCGCCTTGGCTGAGTGGTCGAGCATAGAATTGGACCCTTATAGCTTACCGTATAGATCTACAAGTGGTATGAAACCAAATCTTAACTTAAGCATGTGAGAATTTCCCGGGGACTTTGGGGTTAGTTTTTAGATCATATATTGCAGGTTTCCCCCACTCTCTGCTAACTAGTCATCTTATATTCCCACTGTACATGTCAAAAAAATTTGGATTTCGATTATCGTCACTCTTTCTGGAATACTGCGGCCTGTTGTCAATATCGACAGTGCAACAAAGATCCGCGAGCATTAATGGATTAAGTGAAAACGTATAAGAGTACGTTAGAAAAATACAGAAGCAAGGATGAAAAGAAATTTGAGGAGTGGTTAGACAGAGAAGAAGGCAGATTGGTCTTCAACATCAGAGCAGGATCACTAGGTCTGAGGAATAGGACAGGGAGGACAGTGCAGGATAAAACATGCCAGAAATGTACAGAAGGGTAGGTCGAAAACGAACAACATGTAGTGCTTAAATGTCCAGCATACAGAATAGAGAGGAATAGAATGTTGGGGAAGGTAAGGCGAATATGGGGTGAAGAGAGATGGGGAGTTTGGGGGGGCAAAGAAGAAGGAGAGCAACTGAAGGAGATAGTGGGTTTAGTTGGGGAACCATCGGAGGTACTAGCTAGAACAGTGGGAGATGGGGTGAGGAAGATGATGAAGAGAAAGGGAGAGAGGTAATAGGGGTGTGCGTGTGTACATATATGTTTGTTATCTTTATCTAACACAATTGATTGTTGGTTTAGACAAAGGGGAAGGGAGTTGCTGGTGTAAGTATGGGGCGCAGAAACAGGTAGGCACGGAGGATACAGGAGGGGAGACGAGGTAGTGGTACGCTGTTGTTTTAATTGTTCGGTTATTGAAGTAATGAATTAACACAGTTTGTTTGTGGGGTTTGATGTATGTTGAGGGGTTCCTTTCTGTGGGGTTTGAATATATGTGTAGGACGGGAAAACAAGGTAGGGACAGACCAGAGACTCAATAGGGTATATGTACAGGACGGGAGGACAGGGGAGGGCACGGACCGGATGCAGGATGCATGACAAAAGCACGGGGGGACAGGGAACGGAGAGTAAGGCGAGGCCCGGGGGTGACAAGTGACCTGGGTGGTAGGGGTGATCTCCGTAGGTCCTCCTTTGGGAGTTGACCCCGCGGGAAAAATGCGGTTGCGGATCTCAAACAAACAAACAAATAATCACTTTCATTCCCACACTTTGGCAACAGTTCCTCCAATGCAAAAGTATTGATGTTTCTGGCTACCTGGAAATGTATAGGTTAACTCGTTCATGTTCAAGAATTGCTTCAGGAAATTTCGTCTGTATCTTTGATACTTTTGATAATACCGTTGGAAATGAGAAAGGTTTTATAAATATTTTAAAGGAGAGTTGTTGGTAATGTTCTGAATAACATTCCTCCTGCAAGAAAAGTTCCAATTTTGCGTATACCTGAAAGATTTCTTCAGAATAGTGCGCTGTGAATATTAATAGGTTAAAACTCCGAGACACGTATAAGTAGGTCAGTGGCGGCATGATCAGACGATGCATTCGATTTGCCCTAGCAGTAATGTTTATACCCCGGATTAACCGGCATTAGGTGCACTTATGTGTTTCGAAAGACAAGGCGACTATTTTATGGTCTGTAGGCCTTCGACCACCAGTTTTCAGAGTAAGTGAAAATTTGGGCTCTTGTAATAGATTTGTTTACTGAATAACTGGTTAATTTGGTGTGTACTTAAGTTAAGTTGGCGTTTTTTCAAAAAAGTATTTTCCCTGTATTTATTTTGGCGTCTGTAGCAGTTAGAACAACGCCATCTTTATGTAGACATATTTTTATGCGATCTTTAATTTGGCGTTGATGGGCATTCGCCAAAAAAAGCCAAATTAAAAACCACGCCAAATTAACCAGTTATACAGTATTCAACCGTTCCAATACTGAGGCTACTTTCAGCCAAAGCACAAGGATGCAAATATTTCTGAAAACCATCTTAACCCTGTCATGTTGGTATTCATTGAATAGCTATCGTTGAGTACTCACAGATGAGTACCATGTGCAAGGGTTTCAGTCATTTTGTCAGGTTTTTTTTTCATATATATATATACTTATGCATTACACACATACATACATACGTACCTATACACACACACACACACATATATATATATATATATATATATATATATATATATATATATATATATATATATATATATATATATATATATATATATATATATATATATATATATATATATATATATATATATATGTATGTATATATGCATACATACACACACATATATACAAATATATATATATATATATATATTTATATATGTATATATTTATATATATATATATATATATATATATATATATATATATATATATATATATATTGTATATACATGTGTCTGTTTGTGTGTAAACAGATATACACACGAAAAATGTAGATGTGTTTTTTAGCAGATTCAGCTTGGGGCAGGCTGATATATGGGACATGTATGTAGCACGTGTATGCAGTATTTGAAGTATTTCTGATCGGATCTCACGCGGACGGTCGTGTGCCCAGTCAGCATTATGATGATTATATAACTCTGAACCTAGTTTTGTAACAAAGGATGTCCAAGGTCAGTAGGTATACATGAGCCCTAGTCTTATGTCATACCGTCCCCTTTTACCTTTAAGCTTTCAAGGTGCACCCCGCCGCCATCTCGTGGCAGTAGAAAAACCCTTCACCAGGCGTGGCTTATGGATCCCACCCTTTCGTGTGCACTCTTTCATTAGAAAAAACTAATTCAGACACATTCATGCATGCATACATAAATACATACATACTTGCATACCTACCTATATACTTACATACATACATTCTTACATACATATACATGGATAAATAGATAGATAGATAGAAGACGAAAAAGGAAAATAATCCATAATTAGGTAACGTACATTTGATACAAGGCACGCATTTGTAATCTTTTTAAAAAGAGTTGTTGGTTGGATTGTGAGCTGCAGACATGTGATGGTGCTTGTGCAGTGGTGAGACACAGAGCAATCTGCAGTGCTTGCGCAGTGGTGAGACACAGAGCAATATGCAGTGCTTGTGCAGTGGTGAGACATAGAGAGCAATCTGCAGTGCTTGTGCAGTGGTGAGACACAGAGAGCAATCTGCAGTGCTTGTGCAGTGGTGAGACACAGAGAGCAATCTGCAGTGCTTGTGCAGTGGTGAGACACAGAGCAATCTGCAGTGCTTGTGCAGTGGTGAGACACAGAGCAATGTGCAGTGGTGAGACACAGAGCAATCTGCAGTGCTTGTGCAGTGGTGAGACACAGAGAGCAATCTGCAGTGCTTATGCAGTGGTGAGACACAGAGAGCAGTTTGCAGTGCTTGTGGAGTGGTGAGCCAGAGAGCAGTTAGCAGTGCTTGTGCAGTGGTGAGACACAGAGAGCAGTTTGCAGTGCTTGTGCAGTGGTGAGACACAGAGAGCAACATGCAGTGCTTGTGCAGTGGTGAGCCAGAGAGCAGTTAGCAGTGCTTGTGCAGTGGTGAGACACAGAGAGCAGTTTGCAGTGCTTGTGCAGTGGTGAGCCAGAGAGCAGTTTGCAGTGCTTGTGCAGTGGTGAGACACAGAGATCAGTTTGCAGTGGTGAGCCAGAGAGCAATCTGAAGTGCTTGTGCAGTGGTGAGACACAGAGCAATCTGCAGTGCAAATGCAGTGGTGAGACACAGAGCAATCTGCAGTGCTTGTGCAGTGGTGAGACACAGAGCAATATGCAGTGCTTGTGCAGTGGTGAGACACAGAGCAATCTGCAGTGCTTGTGCAGTGGTGAGACACAGAGCAATCTGGTGCTTGTGCAGTGGTGAGACAAAGAGGCTTGTGCAGTGGTGAGACACAGAGAGCAACATGCAGTGCTTGTGCAGTGGTGAGCCAGAGAGCAGTTTGCAGTGCTTGTGCAGTGGTGAGACATAGAGAGTAGTTTGCAGTGCTTGTGCAGTGGTGAGGCACAGAGAGCAATCTGCAGTGCTTGTGCAGTGGTGAGACACAGCAACCAGTTGGCAGGGGTGCTCTAGACAACTCTGCTGTGATGGCAACCCCTTAAAACCCTTGTCTATATGTTTAGAATGTACGAGAATGTGTTCGGGTTGGGGTGTCGCGGGTTGGTGTTGGGTATCTCTAACACCGTGACCGTGTTTGTATGAAAGTACGTTTTGTAACTCGATATCGGATTGTCTGCTTCGGAGGACTGCCATTCGGTCTGTTTACAGATAAACATCCTCCTTGTATCTCTTTCACCTGCGACTAGATCGGTGAACCTTAGTCCCCCTCTCCCCAGCTCATCTATTTAGTTAAAATCGTGGGAAAAGATGGAAATATTCCATAAAAAGTGGGAGATTTTCTCAGGAATGAACGCTAACCTTGAAAAGTAAAAATAAAATCATTACCCCTTCCAATGCTGAGGCTACGGTCGTCCCAAACACAAGGAGGCAAATATCTTTGAAAATCATCTAAACCCCGTTGTCTTGGTATTCATTGGATAGCTCTCACTGAGTACCATCTGATGAGTATCCATGTGCCCTGGGTTCAGTCATTTTTCAGGTCTTTTGCATCATTTTGTATTGGATAAATTAGCCACCAGCAGCATAAGGATTAAAACTATAGCACTTCGCAATTTTGCTGACTAATCTTGCCTACCCTAATCCTTGCAGATCTGGGCTATTATTCACGCTTCATTCACAGAGAAAGGGAAGATAGTGAAGTGGGGCGTCTCGAATATGTACGTACAGATAAACTCAATGACCTTCTACATAAACAACAACATATATAATCGTAGAAACTATCGCGGAAAGGTACCATTTTAAATAAACTACGTTTTTCTATTTGTCAACACAGCTTATGAGGTTAACTTTTTTGACTTAGTTTTCCGACTTTTTAGCCTAGAAATGCTAGAAAGGAACAGAAGCTTTGATTCTGATTATACCGGGTTATATCTCACTTCGATATGAGCTTTGCTTCTGAGAACTGCCATCTCATGGCTTTCACCCGTATGCTGCAGGTGGCTATTAATTTGGTCATTACAAATGATGCGAAAAACCTGAAAAATGACTGAAACCTTGGCGCATGGGTACTCATGTGAGAGTACTCGGCAAGAGCTATCCAATGGATACCAACATGACAAGGTTTAGATGGTTTTCCAAAAATAAATATTTTCTTCCTTGTGCTTTGGACGAAAGTATCTGGGCATTAGAAGGGTTAAAACAGCCTATGTTTACTTCAGGAGTTTCTGACTTGGCTTATTTCGAATAAAATATTCGCACACAACGGATGAAGTTCAGAAAGTTTAACACAACAAGCTTTGAAATAATGCCAACACTTTTACATACTCCCATTCATGAAAAGGTAAACACCCTGAAGGATCATGAATGGGGCACCGCTTCAACCCGACACACGAAACCTCAGATACCAGATACCCCGCCTATGAACCCACACTGAAAGTCCTCTCGGTAAAGCCAAGAAGCTTTTTGATATTGATATTTCGGTAAAGTTGACTAACCTACCACTTGACCTCACTGCACTGAATGCACCTAGGAGAGCGCGTGTAAAAGCGGGCTGCCCGATATTTGAGCGGTCGAGTGCATTGCAAGCTGACAGAAATGTACTAGTCAACACTTACACCGGTTTGACTGTTCTAAAAGTTGGTCGGTAGAAAGCCACTTCGAAAATCAGATAGCTGGCGAAGTGGGTGGCGTATAGCAGCGTTTATGGCAATGCGTGAGAGTCACACTGATACATGGAAAAATGTTCCGCCAGTTTTCATCAGTTACCGGATATTCATTTGGAAGAAAAATGCGAAATTTCCGCGACCTCTATCGGCGGATATTTGCAGAGAATGACGTCATAGTGCGACAGAATCCCCGGCTTGACATCACGGATTACTAAGTCGTTACTTTGTGATTGTATTTGGAGAGTAATGCAGAAGTATTATCGAGCTTCGCGAGCATTTATTGCTTCGCTGTGTATTAATTATATTACAAAAGTTGTCCAGTAAAAAACTCTTGTAATCTTCCCTCCAAACGTTCATTTGTCTCTGTCCCAAAAGGTAATTCGCAGTTAATATCTTCCTGATATCTGATTGGTCATAAGGTGCATAATGAACATGGTGTTGAATTTCTACTCCCATAATGCACGGTGTTTGTTTTCACCACGACAAGCACTCCCTTGCTCACCACTGCACAGACTCAGAGAAAGTCACCCAAATCAGGCTTATAAGGAGGTTTATGGTTATATGAGCTTTGTTCGTGTTTATTTGCCCCCAACAGCCCAGCGGTCGACGGTGTTCCACCAACTATTGCCGGCTCCCACTACTGCTCGGGTTCGAATCTTTTTTTTTAAATTTCGCAAAAAATGCTGTTTTTTATTTTCATTTGCATGTCAATCTCAAATAATGCATGTTTATGTTATCAAGTCTTTTCCAACATACATTTTCCTTGTCTCAAGCAGCAGGTGGTTTAGAATGTATTATATAAATCTTTTTCTACACTGAGTACATATTATACAGCTCCTCGTATACTGGTTTCCATGAACTTTTCTTCACTTAAACTAAGCGTAGCTTGATATTCTTCTATACGAAGTTGCTTAAATAAACCTCTCTTTACATCCTTAATTTGGTGATGTTTTCCTTTCTTTCTATTGTTGAAAATTATTGTTTTGTACTTAGTATAATTATGTCTACTAGTTCGTCCGAAGAGTGTCTTCCAAATATTTTGTTATATTTGTTAATTTTACTGTTTTTCTGGTTTTTAATGACGTCCAATTTTCTATTTGTCTCCAGAGTGCAATTACTGATTTCCATTCAAGGAATGCGTGTTTGATTGTCTCTATACCAATTGTACATATTGGACATATGTTTGTTTCTGATAACTTCATAACATATAGCTTCTCATTTCGAATCTTCTTCTGGGCGTGTGAGGAAGTTAGCAGTAATTTGGGGTAAATTTGTTATTGTCTTTGTTAATATTTCATTGTAATTCATCTATTTCTCTTTGATGATTATGAAATGCATTATTAATGTCATTATTCTCAATGGTACATTGGTACAACGCATTGACCTGAATGAATGGAGAAAATATAAAACAAGCTGTTTACAGCGAATTAAAAGACACGGGGTAAGGAGGTTCCATCTTCATGGTAGGTCACTGAATTAGCATTAACCCTTCCAATGCTGAGGCTACGATCGTCCAAAGCACAAGGGCCCAAATATTTTTTAAATCATCTAAACCCTGTCATGGTGGTATTCATTGGATAGCTCTTGCCGAGTACTCTCAGATGAGTACCCATATGCCAGACGTTCAGTCATTTCTTTTAGGTTTTTGCATCACTTGGTATTGGCTCAATCATTCATCAGAAGCACAAAGGTTAATAGTTGACAGATACAGTAATGAGAATAACAAAGAAAAAGCGAATGTGGCAACATGTGGTGTTCTCTCAGAAATCTATTAACGAATGCATCTATTCATGTCTCTAGTGGTGGAAAAAGGTAAATGTGTTTTGACGATATCTGTGTAACAACCATCATCAAACGTATCTTCTTTCAAACATGTTAAAAGTTCCTTCTTATTTCCAAACATATTCTCCAAAAAAGAGACGATTTAATTCTAATGAAAACTTTTACTGAAATGAAATGAAAGTACCGCAATGTAGATTGCGAGTTTCTAGGGTTCCTCAGAGTGAAACCAATGAATACGCATCTTGCAAGAAACCCACTTGTGGTTATCTAGTAATGAAAAAAACGCAGCCCCTATTTTTGCACTCATTGAGTATTCTCCAAGCACAACTCACGTTTTTCGTGTCATGTGAAAAATAACCGGGTGTCACCTGCAGAAAATACCCTAAAAACCTTAATAAGGGGTTAGCATGTTTTTCGACTAAGAAAGAAGAGAAAGGGCAGACTATTTGCCCGTCTAGACGATGTAATACGTTCATTAAAGACAGTCGGCCTGACCTAGACATTCGCACACTGCAACTGGGTGGTCCTTCAACGTACTAAGGGACATACCACACGTTTAGAAGATGCGCACAAGCTGATCGAAGGAATACTAGTACTTAACGCTTACACAAGAAAAGGGAATTTTATTATCCCTCAATTACGTGTATTTTCCCAAGAGCAACCCAATGAAGTAATGTTCTGCCTTCTGGGTAGACCCATCGAAGGGATCATTGACTGAAAAATCAAAGAAATTACATTGTACATGTATAGCTGGGAACTGGATTTATAACAAATACCCTAAGCGCTCAGTAATAGGAGTGGTATAAGTTAGGCTCTGGCTAACGCAGGTGTATGAATATGTTGGAATAAGACTAATATAAGGTTTAAAGGATTTTGAGTAAAGTCACCCAATACAAAGGCGCAGCCAGGCTCAGGTATTTACCTGGCTTTCTGTATAGAAGGTGCATAACTTTTGTAATTTCTTTTTTTGGTGTTTGCTTCCTTTTTGTTCTGTTTCTCTGTAACGTTCTTCTAAGTGTTTACGTATAGCCGAGTGTTAACATTTCATCTAGTTCCTCTTGTAACACCGTTTACTAGTATGTGAATTTGTGTAAATGTGTCTTTTATGTTGTATGACATGGTCAACGGATAGTACTGCTACGACTATTCAAATACTCATTCAGCCTAGTCTGTGCGAAGGCAGAGTGACTTGTAGTTACGGCCTACCTAACAGATGGTTGCGTGCATAAGACTTCCATTTCTATATGGTGCAGTTCCATGTTGAAGTTGAGAGTATCTTTTAGTTGGATACGTATTGACTGCATGCTTAAGGTGGCTTGTGCGATCAATTTGTGAAGTTAGTGTCATTTTGAGATTTTGAAATATGTTAAAGCTTATTCTTTTCCTCATGATCAGATCAACCAGTTAATGAAGTTGACTGAGTTAATAAAATTAACCCTACAAGCTACCTTACATGCTACATACTCTCACTATACACAATGTTTAGCCACAGTAGATACTGTTTAGTTGAGGCAAACGAGTCAAAGTCGATGAAAGTATTTCATCCACAGAAAAAATCCAAAATCGAAAAAATGTTAGTAGTCAGCTGTTTTTATCTTGGTTTTAATGTTAATCCTCATTGAAATTATTCATTTACAGATAATCAGAAATTTTCCCCTGTCGGCCTTACTTCTTTGGAGTCAACGTATTTTTTTTTACAGAAATAACGGTCAAGGAAAAGTAGTCACATAAAAAATGAGGTCGAACAAAATGACGTTGTTGAACGCAGTACTTGATATTTTTGTTGTTATGTTAATCTAGTCGTGTATGGCTGTCACATATTGAGTTTACGAATGTCAGAAAGGTTTGAGTGTCCCACAGCCAGACAGCTTTTCTAAAAGCCCTTGTGTTGACTTGGCAATTATTCATATATGGAATTTGTAGGCCTTAAACACAGCAGCCATCCCTGAAGGGGACTAGCTATGGAGTTGGTAAGGACGGTGTTTATATATATATATATATATATATATATATATATATATATATATATATATATATATATATATATATATATATATATATAACAAAGTATCTATTTTGTGTCATACTGCCTAAGGCTCCCGACTGTTAGTAGCATCACCCTATTCTCATTGACGTCGTCCATTATAACATCAAATGCTCTATCGAAGGTACAGTAGGACGATCAGAGATATTGCTATAGTGGGAGTGCCCGCCAATCAGAGGTAGGCATACTCCCATGGTCAGTGGTTGCTTTCTACCGCCCCCTACTAATTAAATATCTATAGCATAACATAGCGTATGGGGCTGCCTCCATGGCTGAATGGTCTAATGAATTGCGCAATGGCTGTTCGCCTTATCCCATCGCTACGCAATGTCAGTGATACGACTTATTTAATTTTCCTCTTTTATTAACTCAATGCCATATTCAACACCGAATATCGAATATCGCTGATATCGAATATATTATTTTTTCCATTAAAAAAGTGTTGAAAATCTATGCATTGATCTTATATATATATATATATATATATATATATATATATATATATATATATATATATATATATATATATATATATATATATATATATATATATATGTGTGTGTGTGTGTGTGTGTGTGTGTGTGTGTGTCTGTGTCTGTGTAACTCTCACTCTTTCACATATTTCGACAGTGTCCATTTTTCAATGAAATAAGGCCAAAGATGCTTGACCAGGTGTTCTCTATAGAAAGAATTGGGTTAAGCTATTCCTAAGGCAAACATACTTCTTTAGCTAAAAAGGTTTGATGGCCCATAAGAACACAATGTTTTGTCAAACTCGTGTACATCGAGACCTGTTTAGATTGAACAGTCATGGGGAATTAAAAATCATGCAATGTATGCAGGTTTTCAATATACGTTTGTCCTATTCCTGTACCTATCAAGGTATCCAATGCACGGAGGTTTTCAATGGCGTTTGGCCCAGCTGTCTTTCATTCAGAGACTATCACCAATATGAAATTGGCCTGAACAATATACATATTCTCTGTTATCTAGATAAATAAAAGGAACAGTTCTCTCTTGTTCTGGATGGATATGCACTCTAACAGTTGGACAAATCTTGGAATGATTCCCCTGCGTTCTTTGGTTCTGACGTTCCTCTTGGTATTTTGTAACGGATATATTTGTATATATGCGACAACGATACGCAAATTTGTTTCTCGCTAAGATCCCGTACAAAATAGCCTCCTTTTGACCACGTGTCTACCACTGGTCTACCACTAGACCTGTGGCAGAAATGGGTTGATGTTTCCATCTCCATGGTCTGACCATGAGTCGGTAGTAAACCCATTGTTGACCATTACCAACATTCTACCACGGGTCTGCCATTTGCCAAAATGATGTGTGGTGTTATGTGGTTAGAACGTAGTAATCACGTGGTGGACCCTAAATTATAGACCAATCACTAGGCACACTTGTACCACAGAACAACCTAGTTTCTGCCACACGTGTGGCACAAAATGTTCCAATTTCTTTTCTAAGGTATATGAACGGGTTATTCACTGTACACTGTAAACACATTCTAAGAAAATTCTCTTATATCGAGTATAAGTTTGTATATTATGAACACAGTCAATAAAAGATACAAAAACTCTAGGTAACTGTAGCATTAGAAGCACAGCATACTTAACACTTAAATGAAGTCCCTTAGTCAACTGAATAATCGGATGAAAGCTGTGTCTCTTATTCTTTGAGACTACCCTCCTACAAACAATGCCAAGACAGCAGCGAGTGCTTTTTCAGCGAGGTATTCCAACCCTTTTAATCAGATCGACACCTTTATTTGCGTCGTGAGCACGAATGGGTTCAATGCTGCGTGTGATTTTGTGAAAATCCTCATGAGAAGTGAATTGCACTCAGGTACAGGTACTCACTTACTACCACTACTACAGTCCACAGGGTCTGAGCAATACTGTAGAATGGTAAATTTCTCCGTGTAACAATTTTCCCTAGTTTTTCTTTTTTGGGTGTTTCTGTTTCTAATATTTCCGAAGAGAGGACACATGTTTTTCTTTATTTCTAATTTTCCCGTTTTATGTACACTTTTGATTTTAGTATACCAAAGAGTAAATGTCAATGTGTAAGGACGTGTTTATGAAGTCCGGATATGTACTGTATTGTTTTTTCTTGATGTGTTGATTCCCGTTTGAAAGCATTAGGGGAAAACGGGAAAATAAAACTCAGGGAAAAATTAGCCATTCTACAGTAAGTAATTTAACGTACCAGTTTCAAATACAGAAAAATTAAATTAAACCAACTAGCTCTTTAATAAAGGTGTTGTGACGTACCTCACCTTAAAAACAACTGAGTGGAACACGTTACATTTTCAGATTTTTTTTTATTCCGTGGAACACTAAACTTAAGATGGGTGTTCTATGCATTAGAGATGTGTAGTTACCTTACTGTATATACCTCTGAGTAACTGATGAATACTAATGAAGTGAGAGCTAACCAATGAATACCAACATGACAGGGTTTCGATGGTTTTTAAAAAATCTCTGCGTCCTTGTGCGTTGGTAGCCTTGTTGCGTTGCAAGGGTTAAATAACCATCCTGCTACAGACGTTGAAATGTCCTCGCGTCATTGGTTCCGTCCTCAGAGTTGACCTACTTCATTAACCTTGGTCACAATCAAAACTAGGCCAGTGAGCTGAACTTTCAAACCTCACTAATCTGGGGTCATTGCGTTCTAGTACGCTCTGGCACAGACAGCCCGTGGCAAGCTCGTATTACTTGCTGCCTGATATGCCGTTTCCAGAATTATTCGCGCTTTCTGTGAATATTATTGCCAAGATATTTGTCATTAAAGTATGTCTCACCCAAGCTTAGCTGATCGTTTGTGTTTACCATCTAAACTTGGCAAGCCTCTTGGAGCACAAACTTTTGTATGTATATAACTACTTTCAGTCTCAAATTTTACTTTTGCCACCTAATGAGCAGAATCAACATTTCACGTAGTTGAGAAAGAAAGCAGGTATATAGATACAAGACACGGTGATCCTAAAAGGTTTGCCAGGTTTAGATAGGAACTATTAATTTTATGTAACCAAAAAGAGGAAAAAATTGTGACCCAAGCTTGTGTCAGACAGACTATAGCCAATCCACATGTAAATACAGAACTAGGGGGTCGGCCCCCACGACCGAGAGGGCGAGGGTATTGCAAGGCACACGGTACAATTCCAGGGCGGCTATTTCAAATCGTGACGGCTGTGAGAAAATTACGACTCGAAAGACTAGCTCCCCTTATAGTTCAAAGTCGTGCAAAGTGTAATTGATGAACACGTGATCCAGGTATGAACGTTTCAAATTACAGGTATATGACGCATCACATTAAAGGAATCAAAATTCACTATAAAAAACTACAATGAATTCATATTGAAAAAGAAAGAGTACAGACGAAAAAGGTAGCATCTTAACTTGCCAAAATAAGTTCTAATATAACGAAAACAGAAACAAATAATTCCACAAAAGTACATTTAAATAACATAACATGCACGCAAGACACAACTATCTCACGCCTTAAGCAAAGCAATAACTTAGATGTCATTAGTAGGTATAGGGTATATTTAGTACTAGTACTGTATCTAATACCTTCTCCACTCCGCAATATCGGTCCATAGTTTATAGACCGATGTCCTACATGCATTGCCCATATAAGGAAGAAAGTGCGCTGTAAAAAGGATCACAGAAAATAGCACAGAAGGCCAAAGTCTCACAGGTATTAAGGGTTTAACATGATCAATGCAAATATATGGACTGGCTAATCGCCTGGTCTAGAAAGACAATGGTACTGCTGCCAACGTCTAACCAATTCCTTTAACCGATTCGAAATGGAGAATGTAGAATAAACCGAATATTCACAAAGTCTAGATTCTTTATCTGTCAGCCAGTTTGGTCTTGAATGATCTGTCCCTCCATGTTATTGTGACGAAATGTTGATCGGTTTCTAATTCTAGCTCGCTGTTTAAGCCTGGTGACTCGACAATTGTGATTTTGCTCACAAATGTTTGGTGCCAAATTGTAACTGGATTTTCAGCAAAAATCCAATACCAAGTTGGTCGATATTTGACAATCTCACAAAACTATCGTCAACCATAGTGATATATATATATATATATATATATATATATATATATATATATATATATATATATATATATATATATATATATATATATATATATATATATATATATATAAATATATACATACATATATGTATATATATATATATATATATATATATATATATATATAGAGAGAGAGAGAGAGAGAGAGAGAGAGAGAGAGAGAGAGAGAGAGAGAGAGAGAAGAGAGAGAGAGAGAGAGCATCTCCTAGTATATCATTTACATTCTATTATTACTTGTACTTATTATCAGTATTTGTATTATTTATATACTGATTCTTTTATTGCGGGAGACATAGTCGATGCATATACATACATACATGTAGGTGTGTTTAGATACATTGGCCTAGAAAGCCAAAAAAGTACAAGTACGGTTGTAGATGCAAAGCATCAATAGTCAAAAGGCGGGGCCAAGTTATTTGTGAACTTGTGAGGGAACCGGATGTATAAAGAACATTAACATTATAGAGGAAAATAATTTATTAGCTAGTTTGGTTACGAAGTCTCCTGATTTCATTCTATACACAGTATAGACTAGTGCCAGTCCTATGAGCCGTTTCACGCCAACAATAGATGGTGGGCGA
>OZ012696.1:3109775-3112275 GCA_963942565.1 Maea johnstoni | reverse complement strand
ATATATATATATACATATATATATATATATATATATATATATATATATATATATATATAGAGAGAGAGAGAGAGAGAGAGAGAGAGAGAGAGAGAGAGAGAGAGAGAGAGAGAGAGAGAGAGAGAGAGAGAGGGAGAGAGAGAGAGAGAGAGAGAGAGAGAGAGAGAGAGAGAGAGAGAGAGTACTGCCAGGACACAAGGATGCGTATTAACCTATAAAAGAACACTCGTGCATTTCAACAGTGACGAGGCGTAGCCGAGACATGTGGAAACATAAACACATGTCCACATCTACTTTAATTTATGACAAATAGCATGGGACAAACTTTTCTCAGTGTGAAATAGTTGGAGAATGAATACAAACACTTATGAAGTAGAAAAGACGACTGTGTCTTTTGAGGACAATGCCTTTGAGAAAATATATAGTGTTTGCCTATATCTCAGTGTGAACTGACCATCTAGATTTGCTTGGATTTCGCCTCTCATTAGGGCGATTTCATTTTGAGTAAGACATCTATGAAACCCAATGTTAAATGTAGTAGTCGTTTAGTACCATTCTGTCAGATATATACTTGATACTGTGTGCGAGTATGGTTGGTATTGACTATATGCTAAGTTGTATTATAGGAAGGTAACTACAGCTTATACACACTGTATTTATTGGAATATTTGATTTTCATCACCATTTCAAATACTGCAGCGTAAATATTCATATTAAGCAAAATCGTTGATTATCGTCACTTTTACCGCCATTCTAGACTAAGGCGTGACTAGCCAGCAGGTATTGGTTTTAGAAAACGGGGGACCAGGGCTAAAGAAAAAACAAGGTTACTGGAGACTTCCTTACAAGCCTAAAGTGAGAATTAACGATGATGTGCTTTGTTTTATGATTCAAATTCACCAGATAAGGATTCTTTATTCAATTAATTCGTTTGTTGTTGTCCATTCTGACTGGAAAATGACTACTCTGAGTTTTAAGAATAGTTTGTTTATGTCACTACAAATATAACCTGCCTGTGTGATATAATAAATTGTCGAACGGATTAACAACTAGAAATTGTTCGAAAGACTATTTGTTCAGAAGGGCCAAGCACACAATCGTCATGTGAACTCTATCTCCATACATGTCGGTGTAGAGAGCCTGGGCGTCCTTTCAACCCATTCACAATTAGAGTTTCTCTGGAATATATCGTCTGTTTTTCTCATACTTCTTGAAATAACTAGGGAATAAAGCAAAATTCTACAAAAGAATTGTAGAGAAGTTGTTGTTTGGCTTCTTTTCGACATTGCTCCTTCAAATGTTTACAAGGAAATTCTTTTGTAAGTGAAATATTTCCAAAATTGTCAGGCCTTTTTGGGTCGCGATGGGTGTAAATGGGTTAGAGTACTAGGACGCATATTGTTATAGTATTTGTATATGGGCTTGCATTCGAAAAACAATATTCAAGAGTTGAATCATATCAGTATTGAACAATCGTCTGTTTTAAAGGACATGTTTATTTCTCAGTACTACTGGGCCCACTTTGATATTGTTATGTGACCAATCAGTTTACATGTCTACTTATACAACATTGCACTGCCAAAACCACTTCCTTATGTGGTGCTTCCTATTGTACCACAGTGACCTGCCTTCCGCCAATCACCGGACTCAAAGGGTGCAGGTCATATGGCTTGGTCCACACTTTGTGGGTAGACTCTGAATCCGCACAGGTCTCAGGTAGGAAGTTACGGAAACTTATGATCTTGGAATCCCCTATAAACTAGGGTTAGGGTTAGGGTTAAGAATCAGGTCCAGGGTTAGGGTTAGGGCTAGCGTTAGGGTTAGGTAACCCTAAACCCACCTCTGACCTGATTCCTACCTAAGATTGGGGTTAGGATCAGCACAGGGTTAGGGCTAGTGTTAGGGTTCGGTTATCCTAACCCTGGACCTGATTCCTAACCCTAACTCTAACCCTAGTTAGGGGATTCCAAGATCATGTTTCTTTGACATCCTTCCTGAAGACTGTGCGGTTTTAGAGTCTACCCACCTTTTGATATTTTGTTCTCTAAACTGCTAAAACCACAAAGGTGTTACTCAAGGGTATTGAGCAAGAGGGAACAGCGAAGCTTTTCGCGGCCTGTGACTGGTGGAAGGTAGTCAACTGTGGTACAAGCTACATAGACCTCTCGGAAGCTGTGGTGTATGTGATACCATTGGGGTTACTCCGCTTCGCCTCGCAATGCCTCGGGCATATCAAATACACCACCGTTTTGTTGCGGTATATCTATCACATGTCTTTTACAGACCATATTCAGATCTGTATCTGGCCTAGCCCTACTGTCTCGTTTATATCAAAAGGCCATCAAACGCTATGTTGGATTCTTTCGCGGAGTTTACGTTGTTCCAGCTGGCAAAATGAAATCCTACTGACCCTTCCAATACTACGGCTACTTTCGTCAAATACACCAGGATTTAAAAATCTTTGAAACCCGTCTAAACCCTGTCATGTGGGTATTCATTA
>OZ012696.1:3105075-3109575 GCA_963942565.1 Maea johnstoni | reverse complement strand
TGTATCATTTTTGTAGAAATGAAACACATATCGGAATTCTAGGCGCAAGCTGGAGACTTCGAAATCTCTTGGGTGCGAAGCTACTTGGGTACGCATCAGTTTGGTCACGAACCAGTTTGGTTACGAAGTCTCCTGATTTCATTCTATACACAGTAGACTAGTGCCAGTCCTATGAGCCGTTTCACGCCAACAATAGATGGTGTGCGATAGCAGTCTCTAATCCGTGACGTGATTGTGAGACTGGCGCTAGTCTAAACACATAGTAATTTTTTCTTAGAAATTTTCCTTCCTATACTGAAAAATATACTTTATGTCCGCTTAAAATATTTTATATATTTGAAAACTTCATGCTAAATTAAAATAAGGAAGGCACGATTTTCCGCGGCAAAGGCAACATTTATATTATAACCAATCAGAATAGAGAATTATATTCAGTCCGGCCTCAGGATTTTGAGCACGGACGTCTCGCCCATGAACATCTCAAAACAGCTTCCCAGGTAGGCGCGGTCTGAGGGTCTCGCCAATAATGCGTTTAAATGCACGCAACAATTTATTTCAACAAGTGACAGGCTTGCCAATCTTACGAGACCCGCTCCCTGTCACTGCAATGCTAGCACATTGGCCATTTTCTGTTAGAATGATATTCTCCGTTCAACAATGATGCATATGCATTGCATGACTAGGGTGGACACATATTGTTTAACCCTAATGCTGCTGGTGGCTAATTTGGGCCATTACAAAATGATGCAAAAACATGAAAAATGATTGAAATCCTGGCTGGCAAAAGGGTGCTCGTCTGAGAGTACTCAGCGAGAGCTTCCAATGAATACCAACATGACAGGGCTTCAATGGTTTTCAACAAAAAAATATGCGTCCCTGTGTTTGGTCAAAAAAGCAGTCTCAGCATTAGAAGGGTTAAGATAACCGAACATAAACAACCTGGAACTCGTCCTTGTAAAATTGGCCATAATATTATCAAATAACAATGCAGACTGACAGGGGTTAACCAGTATTCTATATCATTCTATATCCTATCTCGCCCAGACATCAACTTCATCCTTCACTGGCAATACCATACACAGCAACAGGCAGGGTGCCAACACATGGGAATAATCTCCAAATGGAGCATGATCAGAATGTCTGGGGGTATCGACCTATTTACATGTACTAGTATATATGTATATTCATAATACAACCGGAGTGTGGATTGGAGATCAGAAATTTCCCGATGTTGTTGTTTGTTTGTCCTAACCGCTTATGACGAAATTCTTCTATCAACAGATTAGCGTCCCATCAAAAAAATATGTATATGTGTATATTCATTCCATAGACCTAACATGAACCAAAAAAACACCAGTTTCACGTATCTCCCGTGTATGGATGTCTAGGTCCGAAAGTTCGGACCTAGGATATATGAATATGTAAACACACACACACACACATATATATATATATATATATATATATATATATATATATATATATATATATATATATATATATATATATATATATATATATATATATATATATTCATGTTTGTGTGTGTCTGTATGTGTGCGTGTGTGTGTCTGTATATATATATATATATATATATATATATATATATATATATATATATATATATATATATATATATATATATATATATGTATATATAAGTATATATATATATATATATATATATATATATATATGTATATATATATATATATATATATATATATATATATATATATATATATATATATAGAGAGAGAGAGAGAGAGAGAGAGAGAGAGATAGATATATAGATATAGATATATAGATATATATATATATATATATATATATATATATATATATATATATATATATATATATATATATATATATATATATATATATATATATATATATTGCAACGGTGTAATATCCTCAGGTTTATTCGATTATTCAGTTTTAGTCTGTCTTTTTCTTCCTTGTTACAGCAACGCGGTTAGCCCAATAAACAGTAATACATTTTCCACCGGCTTGGCACTGTAAAATTCATCCGAAATGAACGGTTCTGTGAAATAATGGTAATTTTCATTTATTTTTCTCTTTCGTGTAGCAAACCACACGGCCAACGACGTGATCAAGTTCAGCGTGGCGGACGATGTTCCTGAGGGAGGTTTAGCAGTGACTAGCGCCAGTCTGTGGATCCTCATTCGCTACAAGAAAACTCAAAAAGTGAAAAATCCCACAAAATCCATTACCATACAGCTACACCGTGTGGGCTATGACGGCGATGATGACACTTTGCTGACGTCACTAATAGTCAGCGTACGTCACACTAGATGGCAGAAAGTAGGTCTCCCAACTGATATCATACAGACGATGTTCGAGTCACCGGACCACCAATTGTTCTTTCGCATAAACTGCCCGAATTGTCCGCGTGGGATCGAACCCGTTCTGGTGAGAAAACTCTCCCGAGTTCGCCGCCGACCAGCCCGGCGAGTCAACGCGCCGCGAAGGATCGCGCCTCGGCGTAAAAAACGCGTCAACAAGCGACGCCCTTTTCTAGTCATTCGCACTCGGTTAAAATCGAAACCGCACTCGGCTGTCCGACGCTCCGTAAGCTGCAGTCGAACGTCGAACCGATGCTGCAAGAAATCGCATTACGTTAGTTTTAAGGAATTGGGGTGGGACAGTTGGATTATTGCACCGGATGGATATTATGCTAACTATTGTAATGGCAAATGCTCGAATTATGTTTCCCCGGAAAATCGTTTGACCCATCATTCGACTGTCATAGACGGCTACCGGAAGCGAACTAGTGGCGCCGTCATTAAATCGTGCTGCAGTCCAAGAAAAATGTCCGCGCTTTCATTACTCTACTTCGATGAACGGGGCAACATTGTCAAGACGGACCTGCCGCGGATGGTGGTGGAGGAGTGTGGCTGCACATGATCTCAACAACTGGCGAAAAGGAGTCCTTGTACACCACCTGGATACCACTTGGATACCACTTAGGACTAGCTCCACCGAAGCGGGAGTTTGAATTGTTATCATAATGTGTATATATATATATATATATATATATATATATATATATATATATATATATATATATATATATATATATATATATATATATATATATATATATATATATATATATATATATATATATATATATATATATATATATATATATATATATATATATATATATATATATATATATATATATATATATATATATATAGAGAGAGAGAGAGAGAGAGAGAGAGAGAGAGAGAGAGAGAGAGAGAGAGAGAGAGAGAGTACTGCCAGGACACAAGGATGCGGATTAACCTATAAAAGAACACTCGTGCATTTCAACAGTGACGAGGCGTAGCCGAGACATGTGGAAACATAAACACATGTCCACATCTACTTTAATTTATGACAAATAGCATGGGACAAACTTTTCTCAGTGTGAAATAGTTGGAGAATGAATACAAACACTTATGAAGTAGAAAAGACGACTGTGTCTTTTGAGGACAATGCCTTTGAGAAAATATATAGTATTTGCCTATATCTCAGTGTGAACTGACCATCTAGATTTGCTTGGATTTCGCCTCTCATTAGGGCGATTTCATTTTGAGTAAGACATCTATGAAACCCAATGTTAAATGTAGTAGTCGTTTAGTACCATTCTGTCAGATACATACTTGATACTGTGTGCGAGTATGGTTGGTATTGACTATATTCTAAGTTGTATTATAGGAAGGTAACTACAGCTTATACACACTGTATTTATTGGAATATTTGATTTTCATCACCATTTCAAATACTGCAGCGTAAATATTCACATTAAGCAAAATCGTTGATTATCGTCACTTTTTCCGCCATTCTAGACTAAGGCGTGACTAGCCAGCAGGTATTGGTTTCAGAAAACGGGGGACCAGGGCTAAAGAAAAAACAAGGTTACTGGCGACTTCTTTACAAGCCTAAAGTGAGAATTAACGATGATATGCTTTGTTTTATGATTCAAATTCACCAGATAAGGATTCTTTATTCAATTCATTCGTTTGTTGTTGTCCATTCTGACTGGAAAATGACTACTCATACTGAGTTTTAAGAATAGTTTGTTTATGTCACTACAAATATAACCTGCCTGTGTGATATAATAAATTGTCGAACGGATTAACAACTAGAAACTGTTCGAAAGACTATTTGTTGATAAGGGCCAAGCACACAATCGTCATGTGAACTCTATCTCCATACATGTGTGTGTAGAGAGCCTGGGCGTCCTTTCAACCCATTCACAATTAGAGTTTCTCTGGAATATATCGTCTGTTTCTCTCATACTTCTTGAAATAACTAGGGAATAAAGCAAAATTTTACAAAAGATTGAAAAGAAGTTGTTGTTTGGCTTCTTTTCGACATTGCTCCTTCAAATGTTTACAATGAAATTCTTTTGTAAGTGAAATATTTCCAAAATTGTCAGGCCTTTTTTGGTCGCGATGGGTGTAAATGGGTTAAAGTACTAGG
>OZ012696.1:3092575-3102575 GCA_963942565.1 Maea johnstoni | reverse complement strand
GTACGCCTCACTCGTATCATCTATTTCCATCCCCAAGAGCCAAAACAGGATTTTCTCCGGAGAGGTCCTGAAAATGCCCCTTAGTTGTGGATCATAATTATACAACGCATCATACATAAGTACTCTATCCACCTCATGCATGGGACACTGCATAACTAAATGATAGATATTTTCAACCACATACATGTCGCATTCACTGCACATTCTGTGACTCGGGGTGAGACTCTTCAGTCTGACATCATCACATTGCAGCCTGGATGCATGGCACATAATCCGACCCATAGTGCTTAACCCTTTTGCCCACAGATTTTTCATTTGAAATTTACGATTGCATAATAGTTACGAAAATAGCTTCGGAATTGAATGAAACAGTAAAAGAATTTCTAGTTTTTTTTCTGGTGTCAATTCTTCCGTTAACTTTAGAGGATAAGTCGTGGCTTGCCGGTTTTCCATGGTAGTAAAAGAATCGGGGAAATCACCGACCAACTTTCTCTGGAATTTTTAACACTCTTCGAGCAGGATTCGAACCTGGAACCGGTCGCGAGAGCTGGTAGCCAACAGTCACTGTCAAACCATTAGACTGCTAGGATATTGGGGCAGCCCTATATATATATATATATATATATATATATATATATATATATATATATATATATATATATATATATATATATATATATATATATATATATATTTATTTATTTATATATATAAATTATATATATATATATATATATATATATATATATGTATATACATATATATATATATATATATATATATATATATATATATATATATATATATATATATATATATATATATATATATATATATATATATATATATGTATATACATATATATATATATATATATATACATTTATATATATTATGTGTCCTCGGTTTGTAGATAATCTATTGCGAACCAGAGTAGAAGTAGAAGACATAGAGAGTTGAGAGCTGTTTACTTCATTCATGTTGAGGAGTTCCTCTAGAAATTGTCGTCTGCATCTATAGTACTTTTGATATTAACTTGGGAATTAAGGACGATTTTCAAAAAAATCTGAAGGAAAGCATGTTGGTAGTGTGCTGGTCGTGTAACATTTCTCCTTCAAATGATTTCCCATGTATGCATTTTTCTGAAAGTTCTCTCCAGATCTCCAAAGTCTCCGATTACTAAAATGAGGCATGAATTTCCCTTTGCTCTATGTCTATTTAGGTCTGATCAGTAGACACGTGTTAAGCCATGCTCATAGCTTAGATGAATAAAAACAAGTGGATATGAAACAAGCAGGTTAACCTAAACAGCCAGGCTGCGGGAAATGGCCCAAAAGGTACGTACTGCGCATATTAGTGCGCAGCTTTCTCTGTAATGTAAACGATACGCGAGCCCTCACTGGTCTTTGTCTCCTAGTGATGTCACACTAAGGACTGTTTCGAGATCCCTGGGATAGCCAGGTATTCACTCTCTGTAATGCATATAATAATTTGTCTCTCGCTACATATCCATTCTTTTATTCATCTAAGGTCATAGGGAGTTGATAAGAAATCGCTCCAATTTGATCGTTACGAGTTAACTTATTTGCTGTTTGATACCCCAGGTATCTCTTGTATATAAGCAGTACTATGTGAAAGATATTATATTACGTTTAGGGTATCTGTGCAAATATATCATCACACATAAAGTATTGTTCATATTTGTAAAACGCGTTTGGACTTTTCCTTATTCCACTACGCATGCCCGAGCGCATGCTCAGTCGAGAGATCCCCACAATGCTACTTCGAGGTTCTTGGTATGGTCTTTGAATTTTAATGGCAAAAATGCATAATGTGTAGATTAGAGAGGAGCACACACAGACACAGCTACATACATACATACATACATACATACATACATACATACATACATACATACATACATACATAAATACATACATACACACATACATACATACATACATACGTACATACATACGTACATATTTGCATGCATACTTGCATACATGTATACATACATTCATATATGCACACATACATACATACATTCATACATACGTAGGTACAAACATACATAAATACATACATTCATACGTGCATACATACATACATACGTACATACATACATACGTACATACATGCATACATATGCATTAGATTCTATTTCTCACAAAAGTAACTATTCTATGTGTAACACCAAGCTATCTTAATTCGAGCCATAACATCAGAAAATTGTGAACGTATGAAAGAATGAGATTTTAAATTAAAGAACGAGTATTGAATAAATGAACTATATTTTAGTTGAAATGAAAGTTCCCTCTTAAATCTCTGAAGCGCAATCATTCGCTGCCCTTCCTTGGACGCCCAGAGGCGGCATGCATCGACATGTTGTATAAAGGTGAAACAGCATGACAAAAGGAATTACTAATCCCAGCAAAGACAGCGGTAAAATAGTCTGTATAAATCTATAGGATGAAATGTATAGAATACACCAATGGTTGGACGGACCTTTATAGATAATTTACAAAATTTATGAAGTAATTGATTATGGTGATCTGTGTTTTAAGCATGATACGTAAAATAATATATTCACTTGCGGATGTCTTAATATGTGAATTCAAATAGCATATAAACTATATACACAGTGGTTCACCACATTACACTCAACTCAGAATTCTACTGGGAATGTTGCAATCTTTTGTAGTGCATAAATCAGTCCTGCACACCAATTCTTCATTAACGTATAGACATCAGTCAAAATCTGGTGTTTGAGCGTACGAGTCCGACAGTTTTATGTTGGATTGGAGTTTTAAATTTCTATTATCGCCACTTTCTGGGGTATCTTGGGTCATTCCCACGCCATATGTTTCAGGCAGACTATTTACTAACTCTGAGTCACTGGCAACTTTCACACGTACCTCCAGCTGCATTGCAACTGAAATTACACGCTTTTGGCAATAAGGAAAGATGGCAACACACTCAAGATGGATCATTTTAGTTCAAACTACAAGCCTGCAGGCCTCAAAATGAACTTTTGAAGGCACCTGCCATTTAGGGCAGGTTAAAATTAATTTCTACCTTCCCGAGACGATTTTCACCTGCCCTACAAAAGGCTGAAAGAATGTACGTAACAGTAACTTCCTGCATGCACTTTATTTGTACCCATTAACTGTTTCCCTCCTATAGTTTTATTTGAAGTGAAGAAAGAATATTGGATTTTCTCCGTAACATAAATCCCTGAAGGGACATGAAGAAATTTTACCTGCTGTTGGGCAGGCACAGCCTGATTTTAACCTGCCTTGCAGCCATTTCCGATATTTCTATGTGACGTGCCCGGGGCAGCCATGCGAGGGTTAAACATGACCGAATTCTCGCCCAGACAGTAGACAGAAGAGGTTTGCTAAAATGCCCCTTCTGCCATTCCAATCCTAGATTGAATGGGAACAGCAAGGAAGTACCTTGATGGCATTCTTTGTATCCTCCGGAAATTCGGCTTTAGTATAGGTACATCTGTATAGCGCAGACAGGGCCTCGTCTGGACGTGTGCCCGCAGAGATGGCTTTAGAGCAATGGGGTAGATGACCATTGTCTGCGATGTCCAATGAGGCAAAATGGGTCTGGCCAATTGCCAGAATTTAGGTAAAAGCTCGTCTTACATTCCCATTTACCGAGTTACCGGAAGATATGAGAACTGTGGTATGAGAAAAATCAGATCGACGCATTATATATAAAGAATGTGGTTAGGTACTTCAATGTAACACGGAATAAGAGCTACTAACGATATAGTTCGCGAGAACCTCTTCCTCTTCCTCTTCAATTCTCAGAAGCTTCTATGAGCTATATATATATATATATATATATATATATATATATATATATATATATATATATATATATATATATATATATATATATATATATATATATATATATGGCAAGACAACTAGTAGATCAAATATTTCATTCCTATGCAAGTGCATCAGAGCATCAGTATCATATATAAACTGTTTATGTAATATGTCACCTATAGGAAGAACATATTTCCTGAGGAATAGACAGAGCTTTCAAGGCCAGCGTAACAACTGAACATGTAACTGTCACCTCCTTGTTGTACCATAGCCACTAGAAATAACCCTATGCCTGGAGCCTTGGCCTTCAGTACCTGTGGTTTGACCCTGTAATTGACACAGAACATCGACCTTATCACCGTATGTTGCTTCATTTAGAAATGAAGTGGACCATCACGGTCATTGGCGTGAGTCTGACCAGGTAAGTGAGTGGAAGCAAAAGCTGACCAGCCTTTGGTGTATATATGTATGCCATACGACTATCAGACTTAGTTATCTAATGGTTACACGTGCCTTTGTCTAGCCACACTTATATGCACTCAAAGACACACACACATACACACACATACACACACATACACACACACACATATATATATATATATATATATATATATATATATATATATATATATATATATATATATATATATATATATATATATATATATATATATATATATATATATATACATATATATATATATATATATATATATATATATATATATATATATATATATATATATATATATATATATATATATATATATATATATATATATATATATATACATTCTTTCTCTACATTTATTTTATCTGCAGACCAGAAATTTCATGAAATTTATCTAAAACCTGAATGTACGCTCTCCAAGTGAAATGAATACAGTGTTAACGTCTGCATACTGCGAAATCTTCTGCTGTACCCCTGATCCTTCTCAATCCCTAAATGTTTTGATTACTTCGTATGAACTCAGAGATGAGAGGTTGATACTGGATCGCCCTGCTTACAGCCCCTTCCCAAAGTTATAGGATTAGATGTATACCCATTTTGTAATACATATGAAACTGGGCCCTTATGTAATGTGTGTATTCACTGTTTGGTTTGTTCTACAAAGTCAAAATTCTCTAAAACTGTATTGAGAAATTTCCACGAAATTACAGTAAATGCTTTGGAAAAGACTACTTATATCACCGGTAAGCCATCCTTGTCTTTAATCACAAATTCATAATTAATATCATTTGCTAATAAACCTGATGTTTTCTACAATGAACCTTCCCTTTATAAATTCTCTTTTATCAATGTTATCATTGTGTATTATTGGCTAAAATACTGGCTAGTCTGAAGCATAGTCGAGACCTCATCCACCTAGAGTATGGTCAATCGTGGTGTACCAGAATAAGATTGGTGCAATCTACTTAGAAAGGCCTTTGACTGGTGCTTGCTTACACTCGTTGATGACTTGTCTATCTTTGGCAAGGGCACAATTGGCTTATGGTACAGTCCAGCAACGGCCAGTGTCTTACATAATTATGTATGATGCACTTCTAACATCTATGTTATGCAATAGCTACGTATCATTCAGCAATGTACTTGATGTCCGCTTCTTGCCAAATGCTTGGAAATAATTCAAATTACAAAATTTCTATTAAAATCTCATGATTGCACAATCATTATTAATAATGATGTCTTTATAATTAGTCTTCCTCCCCTTTTTCGTCTTCTGCTTCTTCTTCCTAGTATTACTATAATTACTATCATTATTAGTATTATTATCATTAGAAGTAGTAGTAGTAGTAGTAGTAGTAGTAGTAGTAGTAGTAGTAGTAGTAGTAGTAGTAGTAGTAGCAGCAGCAGCAGCAGCAGCAGCAGCAGTAGTAGAAGTAGTAGTAGTAGAAGTAGTAGTAGTAGTAGTAGTAGTAGAAGTAGTTGTAGTAGTAGTAGTAGTAGAAGTAGTAGTAGAAGTAGTAGTAGTAGTAGTAGTAGTAGTAGTAGTAGTAGTAGTAGTAGTAGTTGTAGTAGTAGTAGTAGTAGTAGCAGCAGCAGCAGCAGCAGCAGCAGTAGTAGAAGTAGTAGTAGTAGAAGTAGTAATAGTGGTAGTAGTGGTAGTAATAGAAGAAGAAGTGGATTTGGTAATATATAAAGTTCTCCCCAGAAATGGTTATATTCAGGATGCTCCTCCTCGTGTTCAAAACATGAAGACACTATTGACCACACAGGAAGAAGAGTACGCCCACATTGAACCAAGTGCAGGATAGAGCAAAGTGTGGGTGCGTGTGTGTGTGTTATTCGAAAATAAACGTGAACACCCTTTGTCCCTTTTAAGTCTTTCTACAGTCTCACAGAACAGTACTTTACTGTATGTAGTCAACTGTAGCCTGAACAGGGGCACTTGACCCATATACGCGAGAAAGCTCTATTTTTGGCAAAATCATGAACACAGACGTTTCTTTATTGACAAAGAAAGCCTTTTCTTCAATATTTGGCAGGATAAATTTAGAAGTTTTATGTAGTTGACACACGCCTCCTCGCCAAAAGGACCCAATCGTTTAGCGGTCAAAGCCAAGGGAACTTTACCAACCCCACTGGTTTCATCAGAGAGGGGAGATTCTGGATTAAAGTACTCGGCCACCATCTGGGAACATCTACCTAATTCGATGATCAAGACCTTGAATATTACAGGTCGTTTAATTCAAATAATTAAAAGTGCATGGTGAGAAAAACTACAACCGTTTTGCACAGCATTCATGCTGAGATATCTGGTAGGATTTACCAATAGGCAAAATGTTTTAAAAAGGATAATAAAAATAAGTTTAAAACACTACGTATCAGGTACTTATTTTCATTGCTGCCTCAAAGCTATTCCTCATGATATCTCTCTCTCTCTCTCTCTCTCTCTCTCTCTCTCTCTCTCTCTCTCTCTCTCTCTCTCTCTCTCTCTATATATATATATATATATATATATATATATATATATATATATATATATATATATATATATATATATATATATATATATATATATATATTATTATCAACATAATTTAATGTTCCATTGAAGCATGTCGTCATAGTAAAGAACCACAAGCGAAGTAAAGGACTCTGACAAGGGCTTCGTGTAGGCTATATTGGCATATCCGTTGATAAAATTGAACAGTTGGTTACACAACTGTTCAATTTGAACAGAGCATATATAAATCAACTATAGCGGACACTGAAAGGCAAACTATGCCATGAACCAATTTCAAAGAATTTACCTTACAAATACACTCACACACACGCATATGTATACATATACTTATAGCATCATTGCGTTCAAACGTCGGTTAATGACCTTTGGCAACATGTGATCAAAGCAAACAATTGCAAATATGTGGAAGGTCATGATCAATGTTGTTAAAAAATACTTGCATTGACTGACTGATTTCTTGGAAACTTACAGATATCTTTGTAAGGGCTGTTTGTATAACCTTCCGCCTTTACAAATAGTTCAACTTCAACTGTCCAACACACACACATATATATATATATAAATATATATATATATATATATATATATATATATATATATATATATATATATATATATATATATATATATATATATATATATATATATATATATGTATATATATATATATATATATATATATATATATATATATATATATATATATATATATATATATATATATATATATATATATATATATATATATATATACATATATATATACATACATACATACATACATACATACATACATACATACATATATATATATATATATATATATATATATATATATATATATATATATATATATATATATATATATATATATATATATATATATATATATATATATATATATATGTATATATATATATATATCTATATCTATATATATATATAGATATAGATATAGATATATATATATATATATATATATATATATATTTATATAATGTATTTATGATCTTATAAAGTTTTCATCATTCGACCCGCCCCACTTTGCACCACACTCAACCAATATTTGAGTTTTCGTTAGAACCTAACATACAGTAAGGGCCTTCTTCAAAAATCGCCATACACAAACTTCATTAACATTCCTTATCCTCAAGTTTTAATTGAACATGTTCAGTAGTGTGTGTGTGTTACGAACTCCCCAGACCTTACGACCATAGGTCAATACAGTCCCAAGTATATCACCAAAGAGCACACATTCTAACTCTGGACTGAGATCGACATATCTATGCAGAACCTTTTACAACTTATGCACTGCCTTTTGGGCATGGTCAGCTCGATTCAGTTGAGTGCTACCAAAATGACCACCTGAAAAAGAATACAGTACAAAGATATTTAGAATCACTGAATTTAAAACCGTACATCCATTGTTCTGGGGTTTTTTTTCATTCGTCCCCTCCTGGAAAGACCTTTGCGTTTATAAAATAGTCTCAATGCTGAGACTATTTTCATCCAAACACAAGGATGGATGGATTTTTGAAAAACATTTCGGTATTCATTGGATAGCTCTGTCTGTGTACTTTCATATGAGTACACATATGCCACGGTTTCAGTCATCTTTCAGGATTTTCCCGTCATTTCGTACTGACCACAATAGCCACCAGCAGGATTAGGGTTAATACTCACCGAGCACGCATTTCTGATATAAACACAGCATGATATACATATAGTAGAATTAATACTCATGACGTATCTAGATCCACTCCTTCCGTCAAATAATTCAATGATTCCTCAAAATCATTTGTGAACAAGTCAAAGAGAAATGGTGATTCAATACTGCATTCAAACCAATGCAGTCACGTACCCTCATAAGACATATGCTGTGTGGGTGGCAATACTATATCTCCAGATATAACACTCGTTACGCAAGGACCACCCGTAGTGGAATCCTAATGTGAGTGGTATTGTAACCGCATACTAGCCAAATCCGCCACAGCATCTTTCTGACCCATTTAAGTATAATGCAAACTATTTTGATGGTGCTGTTGTTGTTGTTGTGTATGGGTGGTACCGCACATCAAGCAGAATTAAGTATTTTTCTCGAGTACATGGAGGTCAATTTTCCAGGCGAATATCTATTCTGCCTGATTTTTGTATGGGTGTGTGTGTCTGTGACTGTGTATTTATGTGTATGTATGTATGTATGTATGCATGTATGTATGTATGTATGCATGTGAAAATCAATGCAAGGCTACTTGGATACATTGAACACCTGTCTACCTTGAACATTGAACACCAAATTTGTTCGCGTAGGCAACATTTAACCTGTCTACATTGAACATCCTGTACTGATTTGAAACTTTTCACTCTTGATCAAAATGCATTCAAAACTTCCTGAATGATAGAAACCTGCGCACAATAGATTAGATAAACCCTGAATTCATACCAAATGAACAAATGTATGGTTAATGGGTCAATGGCAACATAGTCATGAGTATTTCTGTTTCAAAAGGAACATATATATATATATATATATATATATATATATATATATATATATATATATATATATATATATATATATATATATATATATATATATATATATATATATATATATATATATATAATTATTTACCAAATCAGCTCATTTTTTCATCCATAGCATCTTGTTTCTATCAACTGTTTGTTTCCATAAGCTAGGCCAAAACAAAATCCACACTTTAGCTAGGTCCTTATTGCAATTAGTCGTTGAATCTCCGGCATCCTTTTGTTATCAAATAGCAATTGGGAAAGGGGCATTAACCAACCTTGTATCATAACTGCATTTAGTAGTTTTCCAGTACTGCAAACTGAAAATCAGGTCACATGGCAGAAAATCTGGTACCCCCGATCAGGTTTTTAACTACATGATGACGGTGAGGTAATTGAATAATTATATAATCATGTTTATCTATTTCCCTTATAATATGTTTCTATGTAAGTATGCACGTATATGTGTGTTGTTGCCGCGATTTCATACAATTTCTACTTTTCCCTTGCAAACAAATCCCTTGCAAACAAATCTCTCTCTCTCTCTCTCTCTCTCTCTCTCTCTCTCTCTCTCTCTCTCTCTCTCTCTCTCTCTCTCTCTCTCTCTCTCTCTCTCTCTCTCTCTCTCTCTCTCTCTCTCTCTCTCTCTCT
>OZ012696.1:3077575-3085075 GCA_963942565.1 Maea johnstoni | reverse complement strand
AAAGAACAGTTAAAACAGGGACGTGTCGGGACTGCTGAGTGTCTTACCAGAACATGCTTGTCGTAAACAACCTTTCAGGTCGTGAGTCGTCACACTCAATTTTGATATGTTATTTTTGGAGACATAATGCGAGTATAGAATGACACAATCTGTTCTATACGCTCTACACCTAGGTGTCAATTGAATCACGACTGGCGACAGCCTACCTTTATAACGTCAACTACCATTACGCCGATGCAACAAAGAATGAAATTGCTAATTGGCAAAATAATCGTAATAGGGCTGGGCCGAATACATTCAATGGTAATGAGTTTCCGATGAGTACCAATTGTTATACGCCCTAGAAGAAGAAAGGTAAGAAATGGGTTTACGTCGCTTTTAACAGCTGAGGTCATAATTCGCGGCCATGATTTTAAGAAACCCTTCCCTTCTCTTTTATAACAGTTCCAAGGCTATCCAGAGTTTTTCGGAACAAGGGTTGGATGCCATGTGTCGGCAGTAGAATGGGTGTAGTAAGGGGGGGAGGTTGAATGTAACGTGTTCGTGTTCGGCGTTCATTTACACTACAGGTCTGTAGTGTAAATGAACGCCGCTTCGCGTCGCCACCGTCGCGTATTATAATAAGCTTCCAATTACTTGTGACGTCATCAAAACTGTAAATCCCGTTCTATTTATATCCATGCTATCGACGTGTTTGAAGCCGCCTATCGGCGGGTTCCGGAACCTCGCGTCCAGTTTAATAAGGACCATAGACAGCCGTCCACAACGCCGCACGTATGTATAGCGACCGAGCAAACGTTACCCGTTTCAGGGGATCCAGCGGAGACTCCAACATGAACTCACGTTTGGGAGCCAGTCACCACAACCGCTAGGCCACAGCGGATCCCTCAACTCCCTAAAACAAAATGGGTAAATGCGCACTCTCATAATAGAGTGCAAATATAGATGAACCACAGCTTAGGTCTATGCAAAGCACGCGTGAATTATTATCTAATAATTGTGGGACTCGGCAAGCCTCGTCACAAGACACAACATCACCCACTCGACCAAGATACCTTCCCTTTCCATCCACGAGTGATGGAACCTGTTAATCCATCTCGTGAAATGGAGAATGTATTTGTTTATTGTCACTTTTTCTAGAATTGTATTCATTACGTATATTATAGAAACAACAATGAATTAATGTCATAATCAAAATTTAAAATCATCAACATCGCGTTTGTCAATATGAAATAAATAGAAATAACGAATGTATTTGTTTATTGTCGCTTTTATTCAATTAAATGTTTAATCGTGGCTTGCCAGTATTAAGTGGCGGAGGAAACATACTGTCCCGAACATCCGGAGGAACCAACCCATCTGCTATCATCATAGGGGCTGCCCTGGTGGCCGGGGGGTCTAAGGTTTTTGCCACTGACTGCTAGCTGTCTCTCGCCACTGTCTGGGTTCCAAACTCACCCGGGTTATGTAAGAAAGTTGCCAGTGACGTGGTGTAAAGCGTTTTTTTAGCCGAAAAATTGACGAAAAACGAAATCCTTCAATCATTTTTCCTTATCCGAATCCGTACTAGGAAACTGGCTTAATCCACGCACGAGACGTCACCGATAATACTTTCAGCAAGTATGTATATCATGGTTAGTGCCTCCTACATCCGGTTCATGAGAAAATTGCTCCCGCTCTTACGGGATATCCCAGAATTAATGCTTTAATCATGGAGCTATGTATAGTACACCGGTATCTCATAGTTATTTTATTGACCTTGGAAACCATGCCAGCCCCTAGCCAGACAAATATGAATATATTATATGCAGCCCGTCCAGTGGTAAGAATTTCTCAATAATCATACTAATGGGATATTGACCCATATGTACATTTCGTAACACAGAAAAAGGATTGCTTCCATAAGGGAGCTATATATAGCTCAGTCTAACATCCCGTAGTGCTATATATAGTTCAGTTAAATATCTCATATGGATATATATAGTTCATTTTAATATCTCATAGATTTATATACATAATTCAGTTTAATATTTCATGGAGCTATATATAGTTCAGTTTAGTATCTCATTGAGCTATATATAGTTCAGTTTAGTACCTCTTAGAGCTTGATATACCTCAGTTCAGTATTTCATAGTTATTATTGACCTCGGAATCTATGTCAAGCTATACCTAAACAAGTAGGGTTGTGTGCGACCTGGTCAGGCGTTGGCATTTTCAAAATACCATATCGACCCATTTGCATCCAAAGTCAGAATGCACAATACCAAACCTTTCAAAACCGAATGAGATCTAACGAATTAATGCATAGAATCTTCATGCTACGATTTGTTCACGCATGTAACTTTTTTCATTCGGGAGGCTTTGCGTGCTACTACTACTACTACTACTACTACTACTACTACTACTACTACTACTACTACGTCTACTACTACTACTACTACTACTACTACTACTACTACTACTACTACTACTACTACTACTACTACTACTACTACTACAATAATGTACTACTACTACTACTACTACTACTACTACTACTACTACTACTACTACTACTACTACTACTACTACTACTACAATAATGCACTACTACTACTACTACTACTTCTACTACTACTACTAACTACTACTACAATAATGCACTACTACTACTACTACTACTACTACTACTACAATAATGCACTACTACTACTACTACTACAATAATGCACTAACTACTACTACTACTACTACTACAATAATGTACTACTACTACTGTTTGCACTACTACTACTACTACTACTACTACTACTACTACTACTACTACTACTACTACTACTACTACTACTACTACTGTTTGCACTACTACTACTACCTACTACTACTGTTTGCACTACTACTACTACTACTACTACTACTACTACTACTACTACTACTACTACTACTACTACTACTACTACTGTTTGCACTACTACTACTACTACTACTACTACTACTACTACTGCTACTTTCTCTCTGTGGTTGCCCCTCCCCTAGTGCATTTGTATAGCACCACAAAGGCACCTCTCGCAGTCGAAGTGCATACAGATAAATCCACATTACGTCGCCTGTGTGTAGGCTGAAGACTTTACATGGCTAACAGCTGCTAGTCAGATGCAGCGAATATCAATGAAAGTCAATTCCTATAAGAATAAATTACAGCTTAAGCTTTTATTGGCGTCTCGATGTTAAGCAGACCCGACGGATGGGAACCATGAATGGAAAAATGTTTCCCATTCATAAAGTGTCCGATAGACTTCCGGTGATCGATGGCAGACTCTCTCTCTCTCTCTCTCTCTCTCTCTCTCTCTCTCTTCTCTCTCTCTCTCTCTCTCTCTCTCTCTCTCTCTCTCTCTCTCTCTCTCTCTCTCTCTCTCTCTCTCTCTCTTCACACATACACACACATGTTTGTAGGTTTATATATATATATATATATATATATATATATATATATATATATATATATATATATATATATATATATATATATATATATATATATATATATATATATATATATATATATATATATATATATATATATATATATATACATATATATATATATATATATATATATATATATATATATATATATATATATATATATATATATACATATATATATACATATATATATATATATATATATATATATATATATATATATATATATATATATATATATATATATATATATATATATATATATATATATATATATATATATATATATATATATATATATATGTGTGTAGGTATGTAGGTAGGTAGGTAGGTAGGTAGGTAGGTAGGTAGTTAGGTTTAGATATATATGACTCTCTCTCTCATCCGTTCCAGGCTGAAAACAAATCACCAAAAACACGTATCAAAACACGTGTGTAAATCTCTTTCCCGTATCCTACTTCTGTCTTGTCTCTCTCCTCGTAACCGGACCAAGTATGAATAGTAGTAATAAAACCGAACACGCCGGCCAGATTTAGACCAAGAATCTATTTTTAGATCATACGGCCCATCTTGAGTCCATGTGTGGATATTTCTGTACCTTAATAGAATAAAAACTGAGCGTGCTAAATCATCCTTTTCTAGCAATATCATTGACACTATGATACCTTTACAAATACCTTTGGTATCTCTGATCATTGCAAATAACTACAACTAGAGCTATGACTAAGTTGTGATAAAAAATGTTCTTTTGGATCTGCACAGGAAAGTTAAAAAAATAAAAATTCTATAAAAGAAATCTGGGAAATGTTTAACGGTGTGTCAGATATATTTTAAATGGACACACTCCTTCATTTTAAAGAACTTATTTACACTCCCATGTTCTTGTGACAATACCATCCGGATAACTCTTCCCACCCAACTTGATCGTTAAACAGGTTATCATTGACGGATGATTGAAAAAGGTCTACGGCGATCCTGTTAGATTCTCTGACATTAAGTTCGAATTTGGAATGACAATTTTTCGTCCCGTTTTCTCCGATATTGCAGCTAATTGGTGACTAGCCAGTTGTAACTGTTTGGGGAAACCGGAGTGCCCGGCAAAAACCACCGCCTGACCCCAAGTCACTGGCAACTTTCTCACATGCCCCGGCCGGTATTCGAACCTTGGCAGTGGTCCGAGAAGCAGTCGTAACCTAAAGTACATGTGCACTGACTAAAATGCATTCGAATATATCGTTTCTTTGCAAATAACCGAATGGAATATTAATGGATATCAACGAGGCTAAAACTGTGAGGGCTTGCCAATAGTAGTAGTAGTAGTAGTAGTAGTAGTAGTAGTAGTAGTAGTAGTAGTAGTAGTAGTAGTAGTAGTAGTAGCAGTACTGCAGTAGTAGTAGTAGTAGTAGTAGTAGTAGTAGTAGTAGTAGTAGTAGTAGTAGTAGTAGTAGTAATAGTAGTAGTAGTAGTAGTAGTAGTAGTAGTAGTAGTAGTAGTAGTAGTAGTAGTAGTAGTAGTAGTTTGTTTATTGACTTGCAACATAGGTTACACAAAATCATACATGTATTTTCACCACAATTACAATAGAAAAACAAATATAATAATTATCAATACTAACCATCCAGATGCCACACACGAATTCATGCATTCGTAGCGAACTTCAGTGCCGACATCTAATTCCTGCAGAATACGCGACCACGCAGCCGATTGGCACACATGTTTCTGGGATGGATGGGTGACCTCACAACTGAACTTAGCTTTGATTCGCAACCTACGTGGGCCATTGGTGTGCTTGGTTTATCTTTGACATGATATCAATGGCTGTTTGTACATCCATAAGACGTCGGGTCGACTGGTGTAGAAAGTAAATATCTCTCATGAAGCCTATAGAACCATGCATGCATATGTGCGTGTAAAATGTTCTAATGCATTTATAGAAGGTACCATTGTAATAGACCCCCAACATAGCATAAACATTATGCAGTTGGCTTCCAAAATAGTGTGTTTTTCCGTGGTTTATTGGTACGCCATACGGCCAATGGTGGAACAATATTCTAGACTATCGTCAAACATAAACAACTTGCTACTGGAATTGAAGAATACTTCCCATCACAACTTGGCATCAGTCATTTTTGGGCAAGTTCGCGATATGGAATCCCTAGGTCTAAAAATGAAAGAAACTTTGGACATATGCCACGAACTATTGAGAGGATGCATTCGATTCCCACGTCGTCGTCAAATAAGGCCAGACGAATCGAAATCGATTATTGGCGGGGCCATCAGGCCCGCCTTATCTGGGAAGGTGTTTTGAGATGTACATGGGCAGACGTCACGTGGTCTAAATCCTGAGGCCGGACTGAATATAATTCTCTATTCTGATTGGTTATAATATAAATGTTGCCTTTGCCGCGGAAAATCGTGCCTTCCTTATTTTAATTTAGCATGAAGTTTTCAAATATATAAAATATTTTAAGCGGACATAAAGTATATTTTTCAGTATAGGAAGGAAAATTACTAAGAGAAAAAGTACTCTGTGTATAGACTAGCGCCAGTCTCACAATCACGTCACGGATTAGGGACTGGTATCGCCCACCATCTATTGTTGGCGTGAAGCGGCTTATAGGACTGCCACTAGTCTACTATGTGTATAGAATGAAATCAGGAGACTTCGTAACCAAACTAGTTCGTAACCAAACTGATGCGTACCCTAGTAGCTTCGCACCCAAGAGATTTCGAAGTCTCCAGCTTGCGCCTAGAATTCCGATATTTGTTTTATTTCTACAAAAATGATACAAATCTAGTCATTATAAATTATTTTCCTCTATAATGTTAATGTTCTTTATACATCCGGTTCCCTCACAAGTTCATAAATAACTTGGCCCCGCCTTTTGACTATTGATGCTTTGCATCTACAACCGTACTTGTGCAGAGAGGGGACGCCAAGGAGTTGTCTGTGGACTACGAAGCCCAATTCGTGTAAACATCATGGTGGAAATCTGAGAGCACTAGTCTACGGTGTCTGTAATTGTCCCTTTCTGGGTTAAGTGCTTGTGAATTCCTAATAGATGTCACAGAGGAAACTCAAAGACTGAAGCAAATCTATATAAAGAATCGTCATGCAGTAACTGGGATTTAACCCATTAGCCAGCGAAGGGATCTTTAAGAGAAACCAATTTTTTTGAAACAAAGGTGAAATAGGAGATATATATATATATACATATACATATATATATATATATATATATATATATATATATATATATATATATATATATATATATATATATATATATATATATATATATATATATATATATATATATATAGTTCTTTGACCTATTCATGTGTGGGCACTTGGTTATTTACTCCAACTTGTACGCCGCATGTATTACTCTCTTTATCGACTACTCGAACCATTTCAGTGTCTCTTATTTGTACTCGCCTTTAGTAAGAACGCACATCAATCACACCTAATTTGGTTTACTTGTAACTCCCGTGGAAGCATCGTACGAGTTTCCAACTATACATTTGTACAATCATCATAGACCAGACTATGAAGTACAATACTTCTGGATTGTAGTCTGGATTGGATGGGATTTAGGTATAAAACCGTAGAGCTATATTGGAGGGACCCACTCATAGATAGGCTAATTGATTGGTCTATCATAAAGCTTATGATAATGTTTATTACCTGTGGTATGGATGGGTTACTGATTTATGTATGTATGTATACATGTATGTATGTATGTATGTATGTATGTATGTATGTATGTATGTATGTATGTATGTATGGGTGTGTGTGTGTGTGTGCAAATACACACACGTTTTATATATATATATGTATATATATATATATATATATATATATATATATATATAATATATATATATATATATATATATATATATATATATATATAATATATATATATATATATATATATATATATATATTATATATATATATATATATATATATATATATATATATATATATATATATATATATATATATATAATATCTATATATATAATATA
>OZ012696.1:3070024-3077375 GCA_963942565.1 Maea johnstoni | reverse complement strand
TATATATATATATAATAGAATGGTCACAAATCTCTAGAGACGTTTCGAGTTTGATTATGTGCTGCTCCTTAACTCAAATTTAAAATTAATAAGTATCTAAGTATTTCAGTCTTCCAGTACTGAAATGGGCCAGACTGAGCTGCAGTGAAGGAAGCTCCTTTGGGGCTAAACCTCAGACACGGTTGAGGGTCTCTACAAGCATCCAGAGTCACTCAGCCATGAACGTGTGACGAGTTAATGTCAAGGGACTTGGGGGTGATTTACGTGAAAGTCTGAACGAAACACACACGTGTGCGGTGAGAACAGTGGTATCTTTCATCTCTAAATATAACATCAAAGAAAAGAACGTGTCGGGTCAATCTAACATCACCATCACGAGGTCAACCCAACACTGAATACGTCAGTCAAATGCAAACCCCTGTCCCCTGTTGAAAGGAGACGGGGCTCTCAATGGGTCTTTTGCTACACACATATATATATATATATATATATATATATATATATATATATATATATATATATATATATATACATATATATTTATATATATATATATATATATATATATATATATATATATATATATATATATATATATATATATATATATATACATATATTCATATATATATATATATATATATATATATATATATATATATATATATATATATATATATATATATATAAACATATATATATATATATATATATATATATATATATATATATATATATATATATATATATATCCTTGTTTCTTTCACAAGACAAAACACTGATGCAAGTATTCGTGTTCTTAAATGGTAATTGGATTTCGTATACATAAGCAAACACTCTTTAAGTATGGAAAGTTGGTATATGTCACTATAATATATACATAGATATACTGAGGAAAAGGAGTAGATCAGATCATATTATTTTAATTACATGTAATGCTTGTATCGTGTCCTCCGTAACACGTCTCCACGTTTAATTGCAAATAACAGAAAATGTATAGATATCTTTTATCTTTAACTTATTTTGTTTATTTTCCTGCCATGGCCATGCTGTACCATATTTATATAAACCTATTCAAAAACAAGTAAAGAATCTTTTTACAAAGTAATAAAGCATTTATGTTTGTCTTGCATAATTTAAGAGATATTATATATCATAACTTATGTTATATATGTAAAACAATAAACCTAACAATAAGTTTTCAACAGTAATTTGCTGTTATTAACATGCATCCTTTTTCATAACATAATCTAAATAAAATTATAAGCAGAAGAGATTCTTTTCATCAAAAAGCTTTTTCTAGATATACAAAATGGATATATAAGTTAGTTATAGACTCCTAATCAAGATTAGTTTGAAACAATAAAAATAATATGACTATTCTCATTCATTCAATTCTTAATAGAAAGATTTCAACATAGACTATTTTTTCCCAAAATTGTCTTCCTTATTTCTTAACCTGATCTTGAGAAGATTGTGATTGTACATCTGCATCACATTGTTCTTAACACTAACTATATTTGGAGATGAATGCGAAACGTTTACGTTAGATATAGTCTTCTAATGTCAAGATTATGGCATTAACCAAGAGTGAACATCTATGGTCACACAGGATTTTATCCTTGTCACAAATCTCGTACTCGACAATCACAGTATATCTCTTATCCTATATTTATGTGGTGTTGCATGTGTGACACTGTGTCTTATGTGTATGTACGGTGTTGTTGGTGTGACATGGTATCTTATTTCTATGTACAGTGTTGTAGGTGTGAAATGGTATCTTGTTTTTGTAAGTATGTTACATACGTAATTTGGTTTGGTTTACATATTAATGGTATATGCCACTGTTATCTAAATGAAGAGATTTTGAATGGAATAATAAAATATACTTGTTTTTGGTGGAGTGAGCAAACCTTTCCTATGTCATTTGTTTGAAACAAGGTAAATATAGCCAGTTAATCAGTTTCATGTTGATTATTCTTTATCTAGATTTGTATGTAATGGCATATGTTCGTGTGCTGATTGTTCTATATTTGTATTTGTACTCAGTATTAGTATATAGGATATGATATTTTTGATGATATACAAATACTTGCATTTATGTGAACTAAAAATCCTATTACACATGTGTATGATTATAAATTCAAAAAAAGTCTCTCTTATGCTATAAACCAAATTGTTCCAAACCCCATCAACTGTGTCACTTTTCAACAACATATGTTCATTTGAGTCTTCACATTCGTTACACAAATTTCAAATATTAGATTCTTTTATACCCATTTTTTAAAGAGTATATTATTGGTATAAAATCTTCTGTGGAAGCATCTAAACTGCACATATTTTAAATAGATATCATCAGTAAGACATAAATGATCTACTTAACAAGAAAGTATCCATTTTAGTTCACATTTTAGTTCCGTTCTTTACAGGCATCATTGAGGTGTTTCATTTTCTTCCATTCAATAACTTATTATATAAGAAAATCCTCTCTTATCTAAACACAAAGTTATGTTGGATGCAGCGTCTAAAGATAAGCACGGGTTACATATTGGCATCTTGTGTCTTCTGAGATATGCTGAAAAGGTGGCACAAAAGGAGCCATATTCAAAAAATAATCTTTGAATTACATTTCCCTTCAAAATCTTTTCTTTTTAATTTCGATTTAAGCACTTGTGTAATCGGGGTTAATACATATGGTTAGAAAAATAAATAAATAAAAATACATACATATTGCAATACATCATTGTTGAGTAAGGATACAGACTCATGCTCATCATTCTCCTGTTTTAAAGAACAGCAAATGTTCATCTATTTTTTTAATTATATAAATATATCTGTAAGAAATCTTCCACAGTTACCCATCTAACATGTAGTTGTTCTTTGGTTCCAATTATTTCAGCATTATATTCATCTGCTTTATATGCCATGTACATTAGATATAACACACCTCTTAAGTACACATTTTCACCTTTTCCTTTTCTTATCTAAAGAAAAAGTTATGTAATGCAGCGTTACAAGATAAAAATAGGCGACAGAATGGCATCTCATGTCTTCTGAGATATTTTGTAACAGTGGCACAAAAGGAGTCATATACCAAAAATAGTCTTTTAGTTATATTTCCCTTCAGAATCTTGTTGACTCAAAGCTAATCTGGTTAGATTTAGAACATCCAAGCTAGTATAGATTACCTTTTCAAGTCAGATTCATTTGATCTGAAGCTTGAGACTATCACTGTGCCATACTGGTGTAAAAAGAACAGTTTCGTCACAAAATAAGTCTCCCTTTTGCATAATAGTTTTAGCCAATCTAAAACGTTTCTCCAAAAAGTAGTGAATGTTATATCATTAATTCTATCAATATAATCAGCTCCAACTTTAAAGGAATTTAAATCAAATTCAAACTCAGGTGAAAAATGTTCTCACTGGCCATTAGCTATTAGGAATCTTTTTGACCAAACAATTTCCAAATGGTGAAGCTCTTTGTACTGCCTTCATAATTTCCCTTCTAAATTCTGTTCTTTAACCATATCATAAGAAGGAATCAGCACTATCATTTAAGTCAGAATATGTTTGAGGGTGATAGGAGGGTATATGTGAATTTGGACGACAGTAAACCTTTTATGATGACCATTTTCCCATGTTTAGTCCACCAGGCAGTATCCCTAGGTTAAGTAAAACGTGGTGTCACTCGCGCACTGGGACAGCTTATCCTCTGTATTGTATTCTTTTTCCTTTTTATGTTATCATTTTCTCTAATAACGTAAATATTCATATGCAAATCGAGACATCAATAAACTTTCAAAGTTTACTTTCAATTGATTGTGTTCATAAAAGGGATCAAAAGGGGGCGATTAATAAGAGTAATAAGTGGTGCATTCCTCTTCATAGACGGATTCATATGGCTTTCCAGGTCATCCTACATGTATGATTAGCACCTTTTCCCTTTACGAGATAAGAGGTGATCAGTAAAACGACTATAAGCGCAAGTGAAGTGTTTGAAATTTCTGATTGTCGAATATCATTTCTTTGAAGTTATCCTAAATTTGGAATCTGCAATATTCAACAGGTGGGGTCGTTTAAAGACCACAATATAGGCATTTATGATCTATAGTGGGAACAATGGTAGTGACGTCATTTGATGACGTACCTGTCACAGTCTTCGAAATGGCGACTGACGCACATGTCCTTGAAATTTGTGACTTTCCAAGATATACTTCTCCAATACACAACGGTCAGCTTCGTATAACATCGTATAACAAATGCACTCTGATATATATGCCCAATATTACAAACAATGTTAATGACGTACATCATTAAGCTGATAGAAGGGCGAATGACGCACTAGCAGAGCTCCTCACTTCTATGAGCCCTGATAAAAGGTGTTTTCTTTTGAGGATGCGCTCAAGTGTCTTTAGAAGTGATCCTGCCTTTGTTGAGCGCACAGCTGGACTGATCATGTTTTAATGGGTGTGATCATTGAGTCAGCCGTGATCTCATCAACAAATGTTAAAGGAGTAATGTAAAGGGCGTGGGTGTACACACACACACACACACACACACACACACACACACACGTGCACACACACCCAAACACACTATATATATATATATATATATATATATATATATATATATATATATATATATATATATATATATATATATATATATATATATATATATATATATATATATATATTTATATATACATATACATATTTATATATATATATATATATATATATATATATATATATATATATATATATATATATATATATATATATATATATTTATATATATATATATATATATATATATATATATATATATATATATATATATATATATATATATATATTTAAATATATATGTATATATATATATATATATATATATATATATATATATATATATATATATATATATATATATATTATATATATATATATATATATATATATATATATATATATATATATAGTGACTTTAAATGGCATCGCAAAAGGGCATCGCAAAAGGGCATCTTGACACTGTTGCTTGGTTGACAGTAGTAGTTAATTTAGGTCCCTTGTGCAATTGTTAATCTTTGTTTTTTGCTCACTGCACGGAGTTTCTAAATTTGTTTGTATCTAAATGTATACTTGCTCTCCCCAAAACAACTTTGACAGGAAGAACTTGACAAACAGCTCTTTAACGTACCCATTAGTGTATGAACTACGGGTAACCAGAGCATTGCTTTTTTGTAAAGCCATTTAATGTTACAGCGCCCGTTTCCTCACTTTACCTTTTAGTTTACTAGATACATCTTGACCTTAGTTACTTTTTACACTCACTGGAAAAACGATGATATATAACAACCATGCCATGTGCTAAACAGTATTTTAAATTTCTGTGTATAGCTTAGGTAATCCTTTTTCTTATATGTTTTTGCAGTCTATTGGTGTTGCTTACCTATAGAAATATAAAAAAACAATGAAAACCTTCCACGCCTTCACATGCATGATATGTATATTCAATTAACAAGACAAGCTTTGCTTTTTCTCAAAGAGAAGATGCTTGCGATAAGCAGTGAGATGTAAACAAAGGACAGTGTCATTTAAATAGTTGTTTCGTTTGTCTGCGAGGTAGTGTTTTCCTTGTTGTATTTTTATAATGGATACTAATCGATGTTTGCATGTAAATGTATAATTGCAGTCTACAAAACGCAGCTACTACTACCCTAACTTGACAAATATGGCATTTACGAGGCTGAAATGCTGGAATAAGAATTAAGGACTTGTGAAACAGCTCCCTGGGAAATACGGTCATAGTGCACGAACTACATGTACCAGTACAGTAGAGATATTGTATTCCTGCGCCAGACAACCGGACGTCTGCCATACCTGGTTGAACAAACAGCCATGGATAAGATGTCAAAAAATTACCCAAGTACATCAATGACACACGTAGCTTGCGAATCAAGCCAACGTCCTATATCTACATCATATCAATGTCACTGTATGTTGATCCAATTATTATGCTGTAATCTCTGATTCCTAATATTATATTTTGTATTGAATGATTGGTGGCACAATCAGTGGCTGATTGCACCGAAAATTAAAAGGGCTACGTAACGTTGTGAGGTCATTCATGCAGCCATGCCCAGGAACTAGGAAACTGCATGGCACCGGCAGTGCGGACGTGTACATGTATTATGCCCAGACTGGCCTCGCATTTAGTGCAGAAATTAAATGTCGGCACTGTAGTAGCCTTAGCCTGACTTATATTGTGATGTGATGGTTCAACATGTGTTTTAACTGTTTATGAAGGTCGATGGGTTAATATGGTATTATTTATATATTCTTTATTGACTGTAAATGTAAATCTTTTCCATCAAACATCGTTATACAAAATAACATCAATATCGTAGAGAACAAATTAAGTAGCATAGCACGTGTCCTGTCCAGTACAACCACAGTGTTATGGTCTTGTAACATTTTTAATCAGTCCATTATTCAAAATTAAACAAGAGTCTAGAAGTACCTCATAAACTGTGGAATACTGACAAAAAATGAAACAGTGTGCTCATTAATGAAAATTGAAATTCCGTTTTTAACCAAGAAAATGTGCCAAAAAACATGTCGAACTAATACCGATGTGAAGTAAAGGAATTTAATTCCTGCATAAAATATGTGGGTAGATAGGGTATTTGTACGACCACGCGCCCGCACACTGTAACCTCGGGAAAAGGTCGTTCTCTTTAAAAACAGTGCAAATAGTTCTTCCACTTACAAAAACATCATACGAAGCCTTCCACAACACTTACGTTTATAAAGCATCCATGTCAGTCTACTATTCAGGCTTCAGCAAGAGTCAAGCGTAAAAGCTCAGTTAATTCTTAGATCAATGAAAACAAGTGGATATGAAACCAGTCGGTCAACCTGAGCAAGATGGCTGCGGCAAATATACCAAAAGTAGCGTTATGCGCATACTGGCGCGCAAGTTTCTCTTTAATGCAAACGATACGAGAGCCATCATTAGTCTGTCTCCTATTGACGTCACATTAAGGCCAGATTCAAGAGCCCTGGGATATCCAGGTCTTTACTTTAGTGCATATAGTAATTGGTCTCTTGCTACATATCCATTCTTTTATTCATCTAAGATCAATCATATATGCTCGAAGTGTTTAAATGTATTCTACGTTATATCTGAGTTTGACAATCGGCTTCTACATATTTTACGCGTGCTTTTTATCCATTCCAACAAATGACACTAACTAAGGAAATTGTACTGTAAAAACCTGCATTCTTTTTTTTAATTCTCTGTAAAACAAATGTTTTTTTTATTTTCCTGTTAGTTCACTCAGTATC
>OZ012696.1:2985024-3062524 GCA_963942565.1 Maea johnstoni | reverse complement strand
CCGGCGAAAATTCCCGCCTAACCCAAAGCCATTGACAACTTTCCTAACTTCAAATAAGTTTATCTTGAAATTGTCGTCTAGATCCATAGCTTTTCTTGGGAATATTTGGGTTATAAGGTATATTTCCTATTCATTTTGCGGAGACCTGTATTATGTATGCAACAATGCATGCAAGGATGTGCCACGCTATACTTGAGGGAACTGTTAGTCAAACAGACCAATACAAGGACTCTAAGATCAATACTTAGAACTTATTATTACAAATACCGCACACTTCTCTGAAAAGGTTTGGTGATAGCATTCTGTGCCTATGCACCACGACTTTGGAAGCTCCTTGACAACATCAAGGCTGCTGATAGTGTGCTAAACATTGCTATTTCGAAAGGAGTTTATAAACTTTATTTGACTATATGGACCATAAACAGCTGCCCACTGACTTTCTTTAAAGCGCTTTTGAACATTATAGGTGGAAGGGGCGCTAAATCAAATATCTATTATTATTATCATTTGTCTTGATGGGCATTATCCTGCCAACTTATTTTCTAAAGACTTTGTTCAAAGTTTATTAATTATCTCCAAAACTGTTTGACCTTTTTCGGCCGCTACAAGCAAGAATCGGTAAAAGTATTTGCCCGCAAAGCGTGCGTCAACCTGACAAAGTTCATTCACTTTTTTGAAATAGATGTATGCTGGCCGCCTAATTAATTGAGCAATTAATGATGCAGATAGTCAAAACAGCAACGAACGCGTTTTCAATTCTGAAATTCGTTCTTAAAAAAATCAAAAAAAGATTATCATTTGCATTCACAGCATTTTTGTATTACTACTATATGACCCTTGCTTGTGTTATTGTTGTTTTTGTTGTTGTTATCATTGTGGCTGCTGTGTAGTAGTAGTAGTAGTAGTAGTAGTAGTAGTAGTAGTAGTAGTAGTAGTAGCAGCAGCAGCAGCAGCAGCAGCAGCAGCAGCAGCAGCAGTAGTAGTAGTAGCAGTAGCAGTAGCAGTAGCAGTAGTAGTAGTAGTAGCAGTAGTAGTAGTAGCAGTAGCAGTAGCAGTAGCAGTAGTAGTAGTAGTAGTAGTAGCAGTAGTAGTAGCAGCAGTAGTAGTAGTAGTAGTAGTAGTAGTAGTAGTAGCAGCAGCAGCAGCAGCAGCAGCAGCAGCAGCAGTAGTAGTAGTAGTAGCAGCAGCAGCAGCAGTAGTAGTAGTAGTAGTAGTAGTAGTAGTAGTAGTAGTAGTAGTAGTAGTAGTAGCAGCAGCAGCAGCAGCAGCAGCAGCAGCAGCAGCAGCAGCAGCAGCAGCAGCAGCAGCAGCAGCAGCAGCAGCAGTAGTAGTAGTAGTAGCAGTAGCAGTAGCAGTAGCAGTAGCAGTAGTAGTAGTAGTAGTAGTAGTAGTAGTAGTAGTAGTAGTAGTAGTAGTAGTAGTTGTAGTTGTAGTAGCAGTAGTAGTAGTAGTAGTAGTAGTAGTAGTAGTAGTAGTAGTAGTAGTAGTAGTTGTTGCTGTTGCAGTAGTAAGAGTTGTAGAAGTAAAAGAAGGAGACGTTGCTTCATTGTTTTCCTAAAAACTTAAAGAACGATTCTCAAAAGTACTAGTATTTGATATTAATCCATTCACAATCAAGATGTTTCAACAAGAAATCTTGAGCTAGTATTTACCGAGAAAAAATGACTTTTCTACATTGGTTGGATTAGAAACAATTTGTGATGGCCTTAGTAAAATCATAGAGCAAAAACCTGCTGTAGTCGCATTAATCAACGCACTATCTTCGACGTATCGCCATCCACCCAGATGAGAGCGAGACGAGACTTTTCTGAATAAACGCTCTGTTTTAGCGATCATTTATATGCCAGCATAATAATGTCAAGATCGACCAATATGAACGCCTTGATATGAATCGTCTGGTCGCTTTGGAATAAATTGGTACGAACATCCGGTCTTAACCCATCAATCAAGTTCCTGCGCTTATGTCGTCTGCCATCTATGCAGATATTCTTATAATAAGAGTTGCCGTTGGCGAAAATCTATGAGATTTAGTATTTCTCTTCCAATCAATAAAGTTTCCCCCAATTTTCCCTCAACTTTGCCCGTGAATAGAAAATACATTCAAATGTGTCAGATAGATGCGTTAATTAAGCGATCACTGCCTGGTTTGCGAGTTTTCTGCTAGTATCATGCATCAGTAAATCTTGGAATATCATTTCCGCTAAAGCCGATATCTCGCGACTTCCTGTGGGAGGCGGAGAATGAGCAAAGGCCAATAACCAGGACAAATGTTATTTTCTGCGGGATTAGCATGTTATCCACTCCCAGACATCTTACATAGAATCCTTTTAGGGCTGGGGACGTATAAAATTACTTATTTACATACCACTCTGCTATTGTACATGCCATAAAGAAGCAATTCACCTTAACCCATACATGATTGAAAATCTTCTATAAATATTCGTCTGGATTTGTTATACTTTAGACAATAGCTTTGGAATTAAGAATGAATTTACAAAATATATAAATAAGAATATTGTATGTAACATTACTCCATCAATATTTTCCCAACCCTACTTTTGCCTGCAAGATTTCTTTAAAAGTTGACAGGCTGTTTAAATTAGGGTCGCTGTGCGCGTCAATTGATTACCGTAACTGTTTCACACCCGGAGCGAAAGGAATTTGGAATTTGGAGTTTCGGTTATCTTCTCTTTTTCTGTCATATCCAGACAGAATCTTGAGAAGTCAATTGTGACTAGTCGAGGAAAACAAAGGAAACAGTTATTGAAATAGATCAGAGTAAACATTAGAAAACGTTCATGCCCTTCCGTCCGTTTTAATCGTTCCTCACCTTTTGCGAAATTAGAAGGTCTGCAGTCTATTACTGTGGAGAAAAACAAAAGTTGGACTCGCAACGGTTAATATAGTTCTTGGACTAAAGTAGCAACAAAGGGGCAACAGTTGTAAGATTATGTCGGCGCTCTACTCTAGATGCAAATGCGTTACAGGATCACTAGTTGATCCCTCACCCCCCCCCCCCCCTCCCCCACCCACGCAAAGGGATTAAGGGTAGCAAATGGGGCAACAGATCGCCATAAGATGGGCATTAAAAGAAGGATCAGCGAGCAAAGTACACGTTAAATTATTGCTGGATAAAGAATACAAAAAAATGTTTTACATACAAAATATATATATATATATATATATATATATATATATATATATATATATATATATATATATATATATATATATATATATATATATATATATATCCATACATTGGTATGGAAGGCTTGTGCTGAATAGGGTATACAGAACAAACAATACAGACATTTGATTCCTGCACCAGTCGACCGGACGTCTGCTAGTGCCTGGTCGTACAAACACCCATGGATAACATGCCAAAAAATAATCCAAGCATATCAATGACCCACGCAGCTTGCTAATCAAATCTACGTTCAGTCTTAAGGCCATCCATGCCTCCACGCCCGGGTCGTGTGGTTGTGTATTACTGGTATGCCCGGGCTGCCCACGCATTTAGCGCATGAATTACATGTTTGCACTTTAGGTTGGAAGGTTAGGTGTTGTGGAGCGATAACGTATCGCGGCTGTATTTACAAGGCATGGTTGAATGGTTTCTACGGTGAAGCATACTTTATAACTTCCCCACCTGCCATTTCTCTACAGTTATAGCCTTCATTCTTCCAATGCTGAGGCTACTCCGCACAAAGCATAAGGACACAAAGAAAATCTGAAAATCTTCTAAACCCGGTCATGTTGGTATTCATTGGATAGCTCTCGCTCGCTGAGTACTCTCAGATGAATACCCATATACTAGGGTTTTAGTAATTTTTCTGCATGGTTTTGTATTGGTAATATTAGCCAGCAGCAGTGTAAGGGTTAACTGCCTAAATGGTGCCGTGTGCTCCCATTGTTATTAAAGCCAGCCTGCTGTCACCTGCAGAGTGGGCGCATATCATAGCAGAGTGAGTGGAGTCGTTAGCGCCCACGCACGTCACCCGCGCGCACTAGAGCAGCTCCTGGCTGCACTCTAAAAAATAGCAACGCATAACATGTTTATAAGATAAACACTGTTGATTTTGAAATAAATGGCTATGTTTAATACATTAACGGGGCCATTTACTCCATAAACATTTACTGTTATTTTAAAAACATGAGTGATTAAAATAACACTTGTGGGTTTAGTATGTGTCTACTCTGAATAGGGAACTTTTGGGGTTCCTAAATGTCTATGTAAAAGGCATTTTACTTATGCTATTTAGGTTTTTCCTTTACAAAAATTCTTGTTTTCATTCATTTATGATTTGCAAAATAATTTTACTCTTTACAAATATATGTTATGCAATATTTGTCAATAAATAATTTGTTTTTATCAGTTCAATGCATTTAGTGACTCTATATCATTTACCTGCCTATGTTGTAAGAGATACAAAATAAAAATTCACATTTTAATCAGTCAGTTAATTGTTAAAACTTACTAATACTCATTAGGATGTATATGATAAACACATCTGTTTTCAGTATAAGCTTATGGTATTTAACCAGACCCTTGACCATTAACACAGGAAGTGTTTATATATTCCTAGTATCAGGGATCACGTGAGATAATAAAATATGACCTATAGTCCTTTCCCCTGACTGATCATCGCCAGAGGCACCGTTTCCGATGTACTACGGTATAATTTCTTATTTTATTCAGCTAATTGGAGTCAGTGAGTGATTAGGAGTTACACTTTGTGTTAAGAAGAAGTTAGGGATTATGTTTTGATATTAGTTACAGTATGAAATAGGGTCTGTAGGGCCGAAAAATAACCCAGTAGTTTTCCCTCCAAAATGTTTATATAGTATTGTTTTGAATGAGTAGCAGTATGGGTTTCAAGTATGTACAATATTATGGGCAAACACAAAGACAACTAACAGACATAAGTACTTTAAAAATATAGGGGTCTTCAGCATGCAAGAAAAACAATAACTTTAAGTGTTGTGTGAGGATAAAGTGCGGACAAAAGAGGCTGTTAATAGTGTCTTAAGCTCAGCGTTTAACGGCAACAGTATAGATAGTGTATGTGGGTCAGAGGGTACAGACCACTTTGACCTCCCGCCATTCACTGATAACTGTAGCCAGGCTGACTCAAACACTGCTATTTCATAAACGTCTATATCTAACAGTGCAGTTCCAATAAATTATTCTTTATTTATACAACATGGGGAATATTTACTGTACAAAAAGAGAATAAAAAATAAGAAATTTACATAATCTGTCAATGGATTTATGAAATATTAAGGAGACACAGAGCTTAGGAACTATATGAATATACACTGGTCAACTTAGCACTGTGAATATGTTCTATCTCTCAGTGTGGTTATTTAATATGATTTTTTCTAGTTTCCTTTACTTTCCAAAATGTAAAAATCATTTCACATGGAATGGGGTCAGTGACATGTCTCAATTATCGTTCTAGTCAGTAGATTTGTGTTGCATCTGTAATAAAGAAAATACCTACCTGAAACAAAAAAATTGGGTGTACATTATGGTAGTATGGAGGCTATTTTTGTCTTGTATGCAAGAGTGATCTTGCAAGCTGGAACCATTTACTATCTACTGAAGCGGGTGACTTCTTTTTAAGTTAATATCCTGGTCAGGGGCGGATCCAGGATTTGATAAAGGGGGGTTCGTGTAGTTTCGAAAAGTGACACTGGTGGCGCCACTCACAATTATTTATGAAAACACCACCAGGAGTCAACTGCAGAAAACTAAAAATGATAATTTCATAAAGAGATATAAAAAAATCTCATAAGAGATATAACAAAATACATAATAGTGTAAGATCGAAATTTTAATTGAAACGCAATATTTCATATAAATTATGATATGCAAAATCGGATTTGGTGATGGCCACATTATCCTATTTTTGGTCACAAGATTGAACGGACCTCTTGCACTTTCAAACATTTAAGAAATATATTTTACCTTTTGGAGAGATTTAACACTGTGAACACCCTGGGGATGAGGGATAGAACTTTTGCCCACTATGTTTGATTGATGTTAGCGTACTTGCGATACATGCATCTGGGGGGGGGGGGGGGGTTCAATTGGAGACAGACTCTTTCATTTGTGATATGACTAAACACCAGTCATGAGAGTCATTCAGTAAATTTCCCCTTCTGCGCTTGTCGAATTCTCAGAAATCAACACTTTCAATTTTTTTTTCTAATTTGGCTGAACCATTTCTATTCAACCTTTTTACAAATAATACTCTACTTGACAAGGTGCGCTCAAAGTTGTTTGACCATTTTTGCACTTCAGATGCAAATGGGTTAAGCCACCTCAAAAGGTGTTAAGATGTGGTTATTTATGTATCTGTTGGCTATTAGTTAGGCATTTTCTATACGGCTTGGAGGAATCAAGTGATCTAGAAGTTTGAGAATCAACGAACCCCACCTCCCCCAACAAACTTCAGGGTTTCCAAGCTTTTCTTAGTCTGCGAACGACTGGACTGTACTTCTGCATCTGCTAGACCTTAGAAGACCAACACATGGAATTGAAACCAGCCGGTCAACCTGAACATGCTAGCCTCAACCAGTGTCAATTAATAGTCGCTAATAGGTGCTCTGGGCACCCCCAGCAGGTGGTGGAGATAAGGTTTCTCTGTAATGTAATCGATGCGGGAGCCCTGATTGGTCCTTGTTCCCACGTGACCTCGTGCTGCTGCCTTATCTGCTAGTCCTGGCATGAGGCTAGCATGTAACTATAGGGCATATAGTAATTGGTCTCTCGTTACATATCCATTCTTTTCTTAATCCAAGGCTAGACTAAGGAATCAAGTGATCAAGAAGTTTGAGAATCAACGAACCCTCCCCTCCCCACTCACCTAACAAACTTCAGGTTTTTCAAGCTATTCTTAGTCTGCGAACGACTGGACTGTAATTCTGCATCTGCTAGACTAAGGAATGAATCAAGTGATCTAGAAGTTTGAGAATCAACGAACCCTCCCCTCCCCACTCACCTAACAAACTTCAGGGTTTTCAAGCTATTCTTAGTCTGCGAACGACTGGACTGTAATTCTGTATCCGCTAGACTAAGGAATGAATCAAGTAATCCAGAAGTTTGAGAATCAACGAACCCGCCCCCCCCCCCCCTCGACTGTAATTCTGTATCTGCCGGTTCACGGCAGATAATCCCCTCGAGCAGGATGTTCATCCACTCGGACCTATACCTGGCTAACACCAATCAGCCTGTTGGCTACTCAGGGCCTGGGGAAACAAAAGACGTGGACAGAATTGCAAATTGCAACTGGTGGCCGAGGCAGGAAAAACAATTACTTTTGATGTTTGTCCACAGGTGGCGTGGTGGTACAAAATGACTCACCAGCCAGGGGGGGGTTCGAACGAACCCCTCGAACCCCCCCTGGATCCGCCCCTGCTGGTATTTAGTAAATGCTATTCTACTGAAGTGGGTGATTGCTTTTTAAGTAAAGATCCTGGTATTTAGTAAATGCCATTCTACTGAAGTGGGTGATTGCTTTTTAAGTAAAGATCCTGGTATTTAGTAAATGCCATTCTACTGAAGTGGGTGATTGCTTTTTAAGTAAAGATCCTGGTATTTAGTGGAAGCCATTCTACTGAAGTGGGTGACTGCTTTTTAAGTTAAGATCCTGGTATTTAGTAGATGCCATTCTACTGAAGTGGGTGACTGCTTTTTAAGTTAAGATCCTGGTATTTAGAAGATGCCATTCTACCAAAGTGGGTGACTGCTTTTTAAGTTAAGATCCTGGTATTTAGTAAATGCCATTCTACTCAAGTGGGTGACTGCTTTTTAAGATAAGATCCTGGCATTTAGTAGATGCCATTCTACTGAAGTAGGGGACAACCTTTGAGTTAAGATCCTGGTATTCAGTAGAATAAGATGTTATTTGGAACCAGCATACAGAGCAATTCTGTTTCTCTTGCATGATATTGAAATGTAAGGATGTCAGGTTTTAAATGGCCAGTCTGCTTTGAAATTAGTATGATTTAAAGACATTTACATACTGCCTTTTCTGAAGCAACTACACCTACACAAGATTTAAATCTTGTATGAACTAGTACTACAAACAGCTTCGTGGTATCTCACTACAATAACGAATATTTGTTAAATATTATGTATGTTATCATAAACATGTTTTCAGCTTCAGGTGTTAATTTTATAAACACTGAAACATTTAAGGAATAAACACTGATGTCGGCTTAATCGTGTTGCAGTGTTTATAAAGTGAGTCGGCTTTAAAAACATGTAACAGTGTTTATTCATTAAACACATTAACATGTTTTTCAAATAAACATTGGTGTTAAACCTATAAATGTGTGGCGTTTTTCTTTTAAACATATACCGTTTTTATAATAAACACTAGTCATTTACATATTAAACACATGAACGCATTTATAAAGTGAGTCTCAGCAATGTTTATACTGTGTTTAGAAAATAAACACCCAGTTTTTAGAGTGTGGCAGCGGCGAGACGGACGCCTGGCCGCAGACAGCACCAGCCTAGCCTGGCCCTTAGGCTGCCGCCGCCGCTACTGGATAGGTGTGATGTCTCTCGCGACCTATAGATGGCAGCGGCGAGACGGACGCCTGGCCGCAGACAGCACCAGCCTAGCCTGGCCCTTAGGCTGCCGCCGCCGCTACTGGATAGGTGTGATGTCTCTCTCAACCTATAGATGGCAGCGGCGAGACGGACGCCTGGCCGCAGACAGCACCAGCCTAGCCTGGCCCTTAGGCTGCCGCCGCCGCTACTGGATAGGTGTGATGTCTCTCGCGACCTATAGATGGCAGCGGCGAGACGGACGCCTGGCCGCAGACAGCACCAGCCTAGCCTGGCCCTTAGGCTGCCGCCGCCGCTACTGGATAGGTGTGATGTCTCTCGCGACCTATAGATGGCAGCGGCGAGACGGACGCCTGGCCGCAGACAGCACCAGCCTAGCCTGGCCCTTAGGCTGCCGCCGCCGCTACTGGATAGGTGTGATGTCTCTCTCAACCTATAGATGGCAGCGGCGAGACGGACGCCTGGCCGCAGACAGCACCAGCCTAGCCTGGCCCTTAGGCTGCCGCCGCCGCTACTGGATAGGTGTGATGTCTCTCTCAACCTATAGATGGCAGCGGCGAGACGGACGCCTGGCCGCAGACAGCACCAGCCTAGCCTGGCCCTTAGGCTGCCGCCGCCGCTACTGGATAGGTGTGATGTCTCTCGCGACCTATAGATGGCAGCGGCGAGACGGACGCCTGGCCGCAGACAGCACCAGCCTAGCCTGGCCCTTAGGCTGCCGCCGCCGCTACTGGATAGGTGTGATGTCTCTCTCAACCTATAGATGGCAGCGGCGAGACGGACGCCTGGCCGCAGACAGCACCAGCCTAGCCTGGCCCTTAGGCTGCCGCCGCCGCTACTGGATAGGTGTGATGTCTCTCTCAACCTATAGATGGCAGCGGCGAGACGGACGCCTGGCCGCAGACAGCACCAGCCTAGCCTGGCCCTTAGGCTGCCGCCGCCGCTACTGGATAGGTGTGATGTCTCTCGCGACCTATAGATGGCAGCGGCGAGACGGACGCCTGGCCGCAGACAGCACCAGCCTAGCCTGGCCCTTAGGCTGCCGCCGCCGCTACTGGATAGGTGTGATGTCTCTCGCGACCTATAGATGGCAGCGGCGAGACGGACGCCTGGCCGCAGACAGCACCAGCCTAGCCTGGCCCTTAGGCTGCCGCCGCCGCTACTGGATAGGTGTGATGTCTCTCGCGACCTATAGATGGCAGCGGCGAGACGGACGCCTGGCCGCAGACAGCAGCAGAAGCCTAGCCTGGCCCTTAGGCTGCCGCCGCCGCTACTGGATAGGTGTGATGTCTCTCGCGACCTATAGATGGCAGCGGCGAGACGGACGCCTGGCCGCAGACAGCAGCAGAAGCCTAGCCTGGCCCTTAGGCTGCCGCCGCCGCTACTGGATAGGTGTGATGTCTCTCGCGACCTATAGATGGCAGCGGCGAGACGGACGCCTGGCCGCAGACAACACCAGCCTAGCCTGGCCCTTAGGCTGCCGCCGCCGCTACTGGATAGGTGTGATGTCTCTCGCGACCTATAGATGGCAGCGGCGAGACGGACGCCTGGCCGCAGACAGCAGCAGAAGCCTAGCCTGGCCCTTAGGCTGCCGCCGCCGCTACTGGATAGGTGTGATGTCTCTCGCGACCTATAGATGGCAGCGGCGAGACGGACGCCTGGCCGCAGACAGCAGCAGAAGCCTAGCCTGGCCCTTAGGCTGCCGCCGCCGCTACTGGATAGGTGTGATGTCTCTCGCGACCTATAGATGGCAGCGGCGAGACGGACGCCTGGCCGCAGACAGCAGCAGAAGCCTAGCCTGGCCCTTAGGCTGCCGCCGCCGCTACTGGATAGGTGTGATGTCTCTCGCGACCTATAGATGGCAGCGGCGAGACGGACGCCTGGCCGCAGACAACACCAGCCTAGCCTGGCCCTTAGGCTGCCGCCGCCGCTACTGGATAGGTGTGATGTCTCTCGCGACCTATAGATGGCAGCGGCGAGACGGACGCCTGGCCGCAGACAACACCAGCCTAGCCTGGCTCTCACGCTGCCGACACCACTACTGGATAGGTGTGATGTCTCTCTCGACCTTTAGATGGCAGCACAGTTTTCAGAGGTTGCAGTTTAAAAACTCGCGTTACAGACTATAGAGCTCAAGTGTGTCCCCCTTGAGGAATTATTCAAAACTAAACCTTGAGTAAAATACACTCAGGTTAGACCAGTGAGACTAGGGAAATAGCCAGATAACACAGACTAGTAGGAAGTCTAGCATTAGACCTGCTGAGCTCTGGCTACCAGCCCCCATTATCTGCACACGTTAAGCTTATTCCTCGCAGACACATTGTCGAGTGATGCAACATTCCGGCTTCAAAAATCAAACGTTGATGGACATTTGTGATATATATCCATTTGATGTATCGTTGTTTTGGCATGATAAATTACATTTCCAAATAAGAAGCAGCAGAAATAGTAGTAGAAGAAACAGCAGCAGCAGTAGCAGCTGCAACAGCAGCAGGAGCAGTAGTAGTAGTAGTAGTAGTAGTAGGAGGAGGAGGAGGTGGAGGGGATGGAACTAGCAATAAAGAGTAAAGAGCTATTCATACAAGAAGTTGGAGAAAAGAAAAGTAAAAGTCATTGATCTTAGACATCATAATCTTCGTCCGATGGCAGACCAGTTTCTCTCAAGCAAACCTTAATAAAGTTCCAATGCTTTCTTATTGGATTGCAGAGAGCTTCAGACTAAACGACACATTGAAAAACCAATAACTTTGATGGATGTGATAAAATAACGTAAATCCGCCCACTAGGGTCGTTATGTAAGTTCATCTCGTTCGCGCGAGAATCGGCGAGACATAAATCACCATCGATTCGTAATAGACCTGTAGTGGGCGGAGGTTTGGATCAATGTTACGTAAGGCCAAAACAAACAATCCAATCATTTTATGTCAAGATTGCTACAACATTATAATTGGTTGTTTCACCGTCACGATCCCGCTGCATTGATGCTTAACTGACGATTTTATTTTAATTCGCTGTAAATTAAACAGCTGTTTTATTGTCTGCATTCCATCAGGTCAATCCATTGTTACATTGAGAGTAATGACATTGATGATGCATTGCATAAATAAAAAAGGGAAACAGATAAATTACAATGAACTATTAACATGGACGATAACAATTTGTACATCAATAATCCACAATTACAGCATACACCAGCATACAGACATACAAGTACTTTAATCAGTTGGCAATCCATGACTACAACGATCATCTTCAATGGAGTCCCACTTTTAATGGTAGTTATGTTTGTCTAATGAAAATTTGGCTGGTAAATTTCCTTTCATCATCTGATTATAAAGCTTGCGTCTCACTTGCACTAGTGCAAGGGTGCCACCTATTTGCCTGTTTCTATAGATTACTTCTCGAGCGCCTAAATCACATTATTTCTAGCAAAATGTTCATTGGTAGGGTACCAAAGATCTTATCTACATCTGAAAGTTTGTAGTATCTATCATTCATTCTTTTTTATCCACAATTCAAAGGTCCTCCACAATCTAGTGACATTTTTACACTCGGGAAAAGCATGTACAACATTTCTGGCGATTTGTTATGGTAGAAGACATCTTGGGAAATCAATTTTTATGACGCATGCGTGAGAGTGACAAGTGACTTTGGGTTAGGTGTTGGTTTACACCGGGTACTCCGATTTATACCACTAGTGACCTAACTAGTTAGTTGCCGTTTAAGCTTTGTATGTCCGAAAATATGGGAAGATAAACGAAATTCTCTGGCGAGATCCCGTTTTACTGACCTCAATCGGCAAACAATGGATAAAAGAAATTCGAAACCTTAATCCAATTCAACCCAGATTCGGGTCACACATAGCTCTTACTTGCTTACCTCCGGATTTCTACATTTGAACAGCAACTTTCTACTAGTGACTGGTGACTCAATGTAATCAAGTGTCACATGGCAACATGAATATAGACTAACCTTATGTATTCTAAAATAAAAACCATCCTCAACAATACATGTTTCTACAATTATGCAGGTATGAACGACAGAAAGAAAATCCGCCGGTTTTCCCAAAACAGCAGAATTCTTTTGACGTTCGCACAGACACCATCGTATGTTTCTTACCAATGGAAAGCTTTCCTTCTTTAAATTTGGCAATCCTACTTTCATATCCGTTTGTATTATCAGAAGAAAAGTTATTTCTGGTAATGTACTAAGTGCTAGGCAGAAACCAAGGAACCTATAGGGTACATGTCACCAGGCGCGGATCCACACCGGTTTGCATCGATGCATGTGCATCGATCAATCTCGAAAGTGCATCGTTTCATATCAAAGTGCATCGGTCAATTTCAAAAATCCAATATATGGTATAATACCGGAGGTGATACGAGGCGAAGCCGCGCAGACCTAAGGTATATCACATACAGCGCAGCTTCCGAGGGTTCTAAGTAGCTTTTATCAAAAGTGAGTGCCTTCCACCAATCACAGGCCTAGAAAGGCTTGGTTGAGCACGCTACTCAATACCTTTTGGTAAAACCTTTGTGGTTCCGGCAGCTTAGATAACAAAGGCTATGTCATATTACCAATACGTTTAAGGCCTGTATTTGGGGTAAGGCAGGCTTTGATATAAGCATATATATATATATATATATATATATATATATATATATATATATATATATATATATATATATATATATATATATATATATATATATATATATATATATATATATTTATATATATATGTGTGTGTATATGTATATCAGACTACCGTGCCTACGCTGCATGGCTATGAGATGAGTGCCGCTGCTACATGTATACATGTAGAGGCACGGCTAGGGGCTGAGCTGCTATACATATGGAGGCACGGCTAGGGGCTGATCTGCTAAGTGAATTACGTCTCCCCCTCGTCCCCTCACGTCATCTATCATGTGTCCACTTATCATTTTACATTGATCTATCTGTGGGTGGCCCACTAGACTGACGTATGATCCGCCGCCATTTCATGGGGATCATATTCCTAGTTTCCCACATTAATGTCTATTAGGTCTATTAGGTGAGCATCATCTGCGATTATGATTATGATAGAAAATAATAACTTGTAATATCAGAACACTTTTATACACTTCATGGTGCAAATTTGTGGCATTGGATCTGATCAAAATCCCTCCCTCAAATATTTCCTATGACATGCTGTGGTCACCAATGTAGTATGAAAACAGTCAGTGTATGTGTGTGTATTGACTTTAAAATCGATTACAAAACATAAACAAAAGATATACGAATAAAGTATAGGTGGCCCTACACGGTCAAACATAGGATAAACTAAGAAAACAGAAAGAAAAATATACTGCTGTATCTATATACAAAAGGTTCACTATAAGAAAATAAAGTCGCCCACTGAACTTCGGCAGGTACAATATGATAGCATAGGATATTTGTGGATGGAACCCGAAAAAGAGAATACAAGATGTATTTACCAGAACGATCGTATTGAAATACGAAAATAACTTTAACTGATGTATACCGGCTTAAATGAAAGGTGTAGCCATTTTTCTAGGTCCAATTGCTGAAATTTCTAATTGCCGAAAAGACGAAAAATCAATGTCTCTCTTTTTTTTGGGGGGGGGGGGGGGTGGGCGTGGGCGGAGGGTTAGAGGCGGGAATGGGTTAAACGCCTATAATTGGGTTAACCATCAATCATTTGACAACGAGTAACCGGAAGTGTGCATAAACACTTACTTCCGCTTAGTAGCGGAAACCACATAGTTGGTGTCGTGATGTTCTAGAAATAGAGCCTCTACCAGACGACTCTGTTGGGAAATACAGAGCTCAGGGGACTGACACTGTCAGGCACATCTACAATGCGCGGAAACCGCAGTCTGGGGGGGAGGGGTAGATGGACATTTCGATTGAGTCATTCTGGCAAGGTCAATATTACCATGTTAATGCGATCGTGTGTTTGTTTTACACTGCACATTATTCAAGGTATATGTACTACAATATTCTTGTTATACAGGCAAATCTACTTTATCCGGACATGTGTAAACCGGATTTTCGTCTAAACCGAACAGATTGGAAGGTCCCAGTGCCTTCATATATACATAATTCCTAAAGGCATAATCCGGATTTTGTCTAATCCGGACAGAATTTTAGGCCCGGGTCCACATCAATCCGGATTAAGCAGAGTCGCCTGGGTAATACTATGTCTTTTTTCTCATATCTTACTTTAAATTCTTTTTGCATTATTCGTGTTCTCTACTTCATAGTATATAAAGTATATTTATTGTGATGTCCTAGTTATGTTTTTGTTCGCGGTCTTTGCTTTAAATATTTTCAAATTATTTTGATGACAATAATATTTGATTGTTCATTTAGTATTGTACCGTGTACGTTTTGATGTGGAGAGCCATAGTAAATAAAGATACATTCATTTCTAATGTAGCATGAAATCTTATTTGTTGAAAACGCCAATTCAAAAAGTAAAGTCAAAAGTAGACTGTCATTTACTTTTAAAAATATGTTTAACACAATAACAGAAAAGTTTCGGCTGGAATTGTTACAAATCAAATAGGTATTACAAGAGCGCAATCTGGAATTTGATATAGGCGGTTTCCTATAGCAAGAGCCTTTAATATTGTTTCCTTAAGATTATCCAATCAGCAGTCTATATTCGAACCATGTGACCCAATGACTTGCGGCGCACGTTAAATGCACGTTAAATCTTGCACATGAGATCTTAATTCAAGGTTAAATGTAGGGTAGCAATAACAAAAACCGTAATGACTGTTCAGCAGGGCACTGTGTGTATTCAATGTACACCTTCAGGCATCCCTGCTGGATCACGGGACTTCAGCCCTCGCTCTGGCCACGATAAGTTCAGCTATACATTAAATACACATAATGCCCTGCTGAACAGTTAATATGATGATGGCATGGCCAGGAAGCGAGCGCGAAGCTTCGAATGATTTCATTTTTTCTTGTTCTGACAATAAAATTAATTGTATAAAATTTGATATTGCACTCCTGTAGTGTGTAATCTCCACCCTTGGCAAGATAAACCCTCCCCCTCCCCTCCTCTTAACCCCTAAAGTCTACGTTGCACCATAACGAACCGGTTGCTTGGTTTTGTTGCCCGACCCCCGACAGCCCCGCCCCCTCCTCCTATCCCCTAATGTCAATTTTGAGCCATAACGAGCATGTTGCTTGGTTTTGTTGCCCGAACCCCAACCCCCCTCCACTCCCCTCCAAACCCCCCCTAATGCCTATGTTGCGCCATAACGCGCCGGTTGCTTGGTTTCGCTCGCTCCTCTAGCGGGCGGACGGGCGAGACGGAAGCCGCTTTAATAAATGATAAAGCAATAAAAATAACAAGAAAAGAGGACTTAGAGACCGGTCCTGTGTTGTGTTAGCCATACGTCTGCTCCTTTGCCCGTACGAATAAACACAATTTCACTTCGTTCACTCGATCTGATTGATTTGCAGTGACCTTATATCAATACGCGTGGTTTCTGTATAATCCGTGCCTCCCCCGCCCGCCGCTGGGAAACGCGCGCGTGTCTGCATTTATTACTAACCCGACTGGGATCCGTTATGTCTGGGGCGTGGGCGGAGAGCATAATTATATTGCCTCTAATAATAATTCTACTCATACTCGTGCAGCCCAGATTTTTTCTTTGGTTGTTAACCCTCATGCTGCCGCTGGTGGCTAACTTGGCCCATACAAAATGATGCAAAAACCTGGGAAATTGACCGAAACCTCGGCACATGGGTACTCATTCGAGAGTACTCTGCGATAGCTATCCAATGAATACCAACATGACAGGGTTTAGATGGTTTTCAACAAAACTTTGCGTCCTTGTCCGTTGGACGAAAATAGCCTCAGCATTGGAAGGGTTGAAGGCCAAAAAGTAACTTTATAAATGACGTGAACACTCGATGGTCTACGTATAGGTGTAAAGGATTGAGTAACCAAAAAAGTTTGATAATGGGTATACTAATGATTATGATGAAGATGATGATAGTATAATAATAATGAAAATAATAATAATAAAAGTTTCACTTATAATAATAATAATAATAATGATAATGATGAAAATAATAATAATGAAAATAATAATAATAATAATAATAATAATAATAATAATAATAATAATAATAATAATAATAATGATAACAATAATAACCAGTTACTATAGAAAATACTCATCTGGATCGATGATACTAGTGCAAAAAACCGTTGCGGATCGTAATTTATTTGTAAACGTATTTGAAGGAGAATCGTTGATAGCGTTCTAATCAACATATCTCTTTGAAATATTTTTTACCAGATATGCCACTGTGGGCAAGATTTCATCGTAATTACCAGGCTGATTTTGGGCACTGCCAGTATCAATGGTTTAAATGAAATGTGAAAACAGCCGGCTACGCGATTTTAGATTTAGAATTCGAATTTGGATTATCTTCGCCAGTTGTCACTCTGTCACTCCTCAAGTATAATCAGTCAGTTGTTTCAAGTGGGGGAACACGGCAGTTCCTTCGAAAAAACACCGACTAACCCCAAGTCACTGGCCCTTTTCTCACTTGCCGCGAGCCGTATATGCACGAAATGGCACACGTGATAGGCAGAAAAAAAGGGTTTTTCGCAAGTTTTGCAAAAAGTGTTTGAAAATGTTGAGTTTTCTACTCTTTTTAGGAAAAAGTGTGAGAAAATTTGATTCTTGACTGCTTGTGACGGATTTTCTTTATTATATATGGATTCGGAATCATTTGAAGTAATAGTAACCAGAGATGAGTCGGTCGGCAATTGGCTGTTCCCTAGAGGGCTCGGCTATTGGGGCAGGTCACTACCTACTTTAACCCATGAACACCCTTTGCATCTGGATCTTTCATACATTTGACAATAACTTGGAAATTAAGAGTTTTTTTAATTGAGTGAGAATAATAAATGTTTAGGTGTTAGTTGTTTCTCATTTCAACTACATGTTACCCTAGCACACGCCTCTATTGTGATATTACTCTTTACATGTTCCTTCTACAATTTCTCCAGTCTAAAGTATTTTTCAAATACAAGAGTATAGTAATAAGAAAACTAAGAAGAAGAATAAAAGGAGAAAAAGAAGATAATAATCAGTATCATCATCATAATAATAATAATAATAATGATAATAATAATAATAATAATAATAATAATAATAACAATAATAATGATAATAATAATTATAGTGATAATCATCATCATCATAATACTAATAATAATAATAATGATAATAATAATAATAATAATAATAATAATAATAAAAATGATAATAATATTAATAATAATAATAATAATGATATAATAACAACAATTATAATAATAATAATAATAATAAAAATATTAATGATATTAATTATAATAATTATAATAATAATAATAATAATAATTATAATGATTATAATAATAATGATAATAATAACAATAATAATTATGAGAAGAAGAAGAAGAAGAATCATATGAATGACCAGTAATAATAATAATCTGTCCATCACAAGGGTAACACAGTCAAATACAGGATTTGATTTTCGTTGAGCCCCTCAGATTTAGGGATTATACCGTTCATGCTTCAGGTCACAGGGTTGCAATTGTTCTTCGAGGTATCGTTTCTTGAATGGATTATGGTCACTCTCCTTATTAGCCCTTTACGAAACATGAAACTCCTAGCAACTTCCACCAACAAACACACGCACACTTGTTGTTGTTGATAGAGAGTTGATAAATAGTTTTATTCTAAAATGTCCTTTTTATGACGATTTGAGAAATCCCATTTTGCAACTAGCCAATTTGCAATATCCTAATTTTACAGAACTCACTGATTTGGAGCAACCTAAGGTCATCTTTCAATCAGAGGATTTGTTAAAAACTGCATCATTTTTTCTTAATAGGATGTACAACAGGAGGTCACAAATATTAACTAGCAACTGATTGTTAATTAACCATACTAGTCTTGTTTACCTATTCGACAAAAACTCAGCTGGCTCGATTTTAGATGGATATTAGGAAATTGTGTATAAAAGAAGTGACTCCTTAGATACAAGACTCACTATAATATTTCTATGATTAACTAGATAATATATCGTACAATGTATATAATGAATGTCGTTTTAATAATATTTATAAGTATATTTATGTTTGTATTTGGTCCATTATAAGCCTTCGTGGCTGGCCGGATTGTTAACACTTTGTATTGCATGTAATGAATGTCATTATCTGGATTGGACAATAAACTATTTATCAACAACAACAACTAACTTTAATCAGTCATTTTGCCACCTTGAACTATGACTGGTAGTCTTTCCTTAGAAATGCAAGTACAACTCACTTTAATCAGTCATTTTGCCACCTTGAACTACGACTGGTAGTCTTTCCTTAGAAATGCAAGTACAACTCACTTTAATCAGTCATTTTGCCACCTTGAACTGCGACTGGTGCATTCCTTAGAAATGCAAGTACAACGAACTTTAATCAGTCATTTTGCCACCTTGAACTACGACTGGTAGTCTTTACTTTGAAATGCAAGTACAACTCACTTTAATCAGTCATTTTGCCACCTTGAACTACGACTGGTAGTCTTTCCTTAGAAATGCAAGTACAACTCACTTTAATCAGTCATTTTGCCACCTTGAACTGCGACTGGTGCATTCCTTAGAAATGCAAGTACAACGAACTTTAATCAGTCATTTTGCCACCTTGAACTGCGACTGACCCTCAGTGATAGGTCCATATTGACCAGTCCCTGAGGGAATATTTGCTCCAGATATATACCCCTGCTGCATAGTTGCGGTAAACCTCGGTGTCTTCAGACTGGCCGCCGAGTTCAAGAGGTCGCGACATGGGCGTGAGAAAGATACGATGTGCACTACCTGCCCCCGCCCAGCCTAGGTCGCATCTTTCCGTCCACACGTTCCACTACTCACTTAATATTATCGGCTGCACGCTTTAAATTACGATGGTGAACGTGTGAACGGCAGAAAGAAAATTTATTTTTTCCGCTGTTTTTGCGAAGAATATAAATTTAACTTTTTTTCTGCTGTTTTTGAAAAAACGGGGGATTTTTTTTGCCGTTCACACCAGCACCATCGTATTAAGGATATCGGCTGCAGGCTTTGAACAGCCTGTTGAGAATTTTAGAATTTCGACTATCGTCTCTTTTTGACTGCTGGCTGTCTCTCACCACTGCCTGGTTTCGAATAATTTGCACTACCTGCCCCCGCCCAGCCTAGGTCGCATCTTTCCGTCCACACGCTCCAATACTCACTTAATATTATCGGCTGCACGCTTTGAATTACGATGGTGCACGTGTGAACGGCAGGAAGAAAATTTATTTTTTCCGCTGTTTTTGTGAAGAAAATAATTTAAACTTTTTTCTGCTGTTTTTGAAAAAGCGGGGGATTTTTTTCTGCCGTTCACACCTGCACCATCGTATTAAGCCATTAACACTTAAGAGATCCACTTGCAATTTTTATCTTGATCTCTGATACTTTTGACGATAACTTTGTAGTTGGGAATAATTTTACAAAATAGTTGATGTCGAGTTTTTGGTATTGTTCAGAAAAATATTTTTCCTTCAAATATTTTCCTATGTATGCTTTTGCCTAGATGATTGTATCTAATTCGCCAGGCTGCTTTTGGCCGCTGTGAGCATTGACGGGTTAATGATATCGGCTGCAGGCTTTGAACAGCCTGTTGAGAATTTTAGAATTTCGACTATCGTCTCTTTTTGACTGCTGGCTGTCTCTCACCACTGCCCGGTTTCGAATGATTTGCACTACCTGCCGGGCATAGGTCGCATCTCTTCGTCCACATATTCCACTACTCACTTATACTATTGGCTGCAGGCTTTAAATTACGATGGTGCACGTGTAAACGGCAGAAAAAAATCTGCTGTTTTTTGAAAGAGGGTGGAGAAATGTTTCTCTGCTGTTTTTAGAAAAAACGAGAATTTTTTTTCTTATCTGCACCATCGTATGAAATAATTTATTGTGAATTTCGGATTATCGACCTTTGTCACTTTTTGACTGTTGGCTGTCTCTCGCCACTGCCCAGATTCAAATCCCGGCCAGGGCATGTGAGAAAGCTTCTAGTGACTTGGGGTAAGGCGGTGTTTTTTTCCTCCACCACTTACAACTGGCTAGTCACGACTTGGTCGCAATGTGGCATGAAAAAGTGACGAAAGACCTAATTCCAAATATCGTCATCTTATGTGCCACATTATGGCTAAAACTAGCTAGTGGACGCAACAGGAGTAGCCCGACGCAATACCACCGCCTAACCGTAAGTCACTGGCAACCCCCTCACATCCCCAGGCAGGGATTCAGATCCGGACAGTGGTGAGAGAAAGCTAGCAGTCAGTGGCAACAACTCTGGTCACTCGGCAATCAGAGTATGTTGGAGGGAAGGGTATCATTTTTTTCAAATTTTGACTTTGTTCAAAGGTTTTTGAATATAAGTTTAAAATTGCACATTTTTCTCATATTCAACAAATATTTCGAAAGAAATGGCTATCAATTTTGAACAGAGTAAAGAATTATTATCTCTCTTCCACATTTATGAAATCTACATGTCCTGGTCCATACTTGTGGTTAGAATCTCCGTTTAAAAAACTGTATGCATGTTTTTTTCATTTTACCCTAAAAATCGCATACCTGGTGTCGGGGTACTTTTGTGATGCTTAATGTATCCCTTATCGGAAGACTTACACGCAATACGTACTCTGTATAGGCGAAATTGTCAAATAAAAGCAGGGTAGAGGAAAAACTGAGTGCTGGAATTAAAGCAATCTACTACCTTAATACAATGTGCCAAGTGTTTCAAAGAACTTGTTCCTCATTTTAGGTCGCTCCACTTTTTGAATGTGGATTTCACTCCGGTTTTTGTGTATTTGAATTTTTAAAAGACTTTGTGTCCAATGCCTGGTATCTATACTATTAAAGACATACTAGTATGCCGTCCATATAGGTGGCGTTAAAGTGGCACACATCCGTTTGCCACTTTGGCGACACCTATATGGACGGCATGACTGGTGACCCCCCTTTTTATGTTAGACATTCAATAGGGGCCTGGCAATGAAATCCTGTGCAAGGTTTGATTAAATTCTAAATGTGGGGTATTTTCAAATGGACTTTCAATTTTAGACTTGAAATTTGCAAATTTTGCGCCACTTTGGCGCCACCTATATGGACCTGATGATCGGTGACCCCCCTTATTTATATTGGATTTCCAAAGATGATCTGACAATGGTAGCTCGTGCAAAGTTTCATGGATTGCTAAATGTGGGTTTTTTTCAAATGGGCTTCTTTAAGTTTCAAATGTCACTTTCACCTTGTCGAATACCTTGTATAACTGTCATTTTTGCAGTCATTTAATTTTCGCTATTTTCGCCAAAATAACATACTTCAACTAAATATCCTGCTTTGTATTTCCGACCTTCAAGTTTAGTTTGAGTGCATGAATGCACGAATTTAAGGTAGCACAAATACCCTCCAGCAGGGCTTTAAAGCAAAAAATTTAGCACTTCAACTCAAAGCCGTATACAGTACCGTACTATGCCTATAATAAGTAGCACCTTCCATATCCCGACCAGCAGCTCGCGTTACAACTAGATAGAAACAGTTGCGGGTTATCTTCACCTAATCTGGGAAGATTTTCTCTACATGTCCGTTTTTATTCCGGCTCAGAGCGCCCATATGGTGCGGTCAGTTTGTAGATAACGTGAAATGTCATGGTATGATATTTGAGATACTTCCAGACTTGCCCTGATTTCCCAGAATGCGTCGGGAGAGGAATAGCGTTTCCGCCGGAGCGATAAGAGCAAACAAATGGAATTGCGATTCGAATCGATCACCCTTTTTTCCATATCCAGGAGAAGTAAAGTCGTAGCTGGCTATATATAGCCAGGTGTAAACGTGTGGGAGAAACCGGTATACCCGGGACATACAGTACAGACATCTAATTCCTGCACCAGTCGACCGGACGTCTGCGATTAGTCCTCCTTATTCTTTTACCCTTGCTCTTTCATATTGCAAAAACGAAATTGCCACATTGTATGTCGTTTGACATTCGCTTAAGTTTATGAAAATATCAGATTTGATACACGATTTCAAACTTCGTGTGCTGGATGATGCTCCAGAATTGAAATTGACAACTTTATATGAAATTGATTGGATGATATTAAGAGAACTTTTGTTGTAGTATTGTTTGCCATGTCAGGATGAAAAGAATATCATCTCCGAGAATTTAAAAAAATGTTGGTATTTTACATACATATGTGAATATGTTCATATCTTTACATTTACTAAAAAATCCATTCATAAAAGAAAAGAAACTGCTACGAAGTTGAAAACTATACGGGTCGTTTAAATCATTATGAGACAGGTATAAAATACATGTTTTTATCCCATATAGTTCTAAATATGACATTGCCTTTTCAGTGTGAATTGAATATCGAGGTGCCACATTTCATGCAGTCCTTATGCATAAACTATCGACTGTTTGGTGAAGGGTTCAGCCCTCTATGGACTGGTGTGTGGTATTTAAGGGGGTAGTCCCAACTCTCTCCATACCGCCCTGATGGATCACATGCGTTTGCGAATTACATCGTTTGCCACTTTGGCGCCACCTATATAGACGGCATGACTGGTACCCCCCCCCCCCCCCCCCACCCCCTTAATATTAGATATTCAAAAGGAACATTACAACTTAAGCCTATTCAAGGTCTGACGGAATTCATTGTGGGTTATTTTTTTAACGGACTATCAATTTTAGGCGTAAAATCTAGAAATTTAGTGCCAATTTGGGGTCATCTTTATGGACAGGAAGACTGGTGACCCCTTCTTTCAATTTGGATATTCAATGGGGGTCTGGAAATGATAGCTTATGCAAAGTTTAATGGATTTATAACTGTGTACGTTAAGTTTTAGATGTCACCGTCACCTTGTCGAATACCCTACCATGCCTTTAACCCTTCCAATGCTGAGGCTACTTTCGTCCAAAGCACAAGGATGCAAATATTTTCGAAAACCATCTAATCCCTGTCATGTTGGTATTCATTGGATAGCTCTCGCTGAGTACTCTCAGATGGGTGTGCCAGGATTTCAGTAATTTTCTTTTTTTGCCTCATTTTGTATTGACCAAATTAGCCACCAGCAGCATAAGGGTTAGCAGTATATTCTCCTCTCTGTTGGCCTCAGATCTGGGAATGGTATTCATGTGGTATTCACCCCACTGTTAAGTTTGCTCTAAATCACCAGGTTTGTAATTACAGTACTAACGGTAATCACCTCACTAACCTCTGTCAACCCAGTTTGGTGGTATGACGTGTTTGGGTTGCTGTTGCATGGTACCCGGGTAGTAATGGGTACCAGTATTGTGAGGAATCAGACGTCTTCACACGTGTTGACCAGGCTTGATTCACTGAACCACTAGCTGCTACTGGGCTGGAAATGTAGTTATGTGCACTGTGTCCCTTTCAAACGTGTGTCGTACCACTCTTATGATGGTACTAGTGTTAATGTTAACCTGGTCACTTGCAGGGGTACCCAAATATTTTAGTTCCGGAGCACAGTTAATGAGTCCTGGAGCACATCAACCTTTGGTGACTGTGATTCGATAAAATAATGTCACCTGATGGCAAAACTATATTAGCCCTTATTGCAATAGTTAAGACCAAGACCAATCACGGCACTACTAAGTGGAGTTCACTGGTTTTTAAATACAATTTGTATCAAAAATTATTCAAGTGATATATATATATATATATATATATATATATATATATATATATATATATATATATATATATATATATATATATATATATATATATATATATATATATATATATATATACATATATATATATATATATATATATATATATATATATATATATATATATATATATATATATATATATATATATATATATATATATATTTATTATATATATTTTAGTCCTTAGGATTGGCCTACCTGGTTATTGTATACGTATAGGAAGTTGTTTTGTAATGCCTTAAAGTAGGTTTATTATTATTAATTATTATTATTATTATTATATATATATATATATATATATATATATATATATATATATATATATATATATATATATATATATATATATATATATATATATATATATATATATATATATATATACGTGTGTATATATATATTATATAAACAAACGTATATGAAGTTATTTTGTAATGCCTTAAAGTAGGTTTAAAAAGGTAGGTCAAGCAAAGCGGCACCAAATACATGATATTTTCGCAATATGCGGAATAGATAATACTCTATCTAGACCAGCGACTTCAACCATTTTTCAATTCGCTCATTTCATACTTTAAGGAATACACTGTGAATTGCCCAAATATGGTCAAAAGTAGTTTTGGAACTCTATTTTAGTCCTTAGGATTGGCCTACCTGGTTAGTGTCAGTTTACGGTAGAGGAACATGGGTACTAGATCGGAGAAAAAGTCCAGAGATGATTTATGATCTCTACATAAGGACACTGCATGGGGTCTTAAACCCCTCCATTGTCACCAACAACGCAAGGTATGGTGCAGGTGACAATGGGTTAGGCGGTGGTCTTCCAAGGAACTTGCCCAGGATTTATCCGCCATTTGCTACTTGTTAGTCACGATGTAGCCCGTATATGGCCGTAAAAGCGACGAAAGAACGAAGCCCAAGTCCCTTCACCCTCTCTGTGTAGGGTAAAGGGACGATGAAACATAATCGCCTCATAGTCCATTACTGTAAACATTGTCAACACGTGTCAAGAGAGGCAATATGATATCCAAATATGCAGTATTGCTTCTCAGATAAATTGAAACAAGTGGATATGAAACTAGCCGGTCAACCTGAACAGGCTGGCTGCAGCATATAGCGCAGAAGTTGTGTTCTGCGCATGTTGGCGCCCATGTTTCTCTGTAATGTAAACGATACGAGAGCCCTCATCGGTCTTTGTCTATTAGTGACGTCACACTCAGGCCAGATTCGAGACCCCTGGCATAGCTAAGCTTTCACTATAGCGCATATACTCTCTAGCTACATATCCATTCTTTTACTAATCTAAGAACCACTGAAGATCAGTTCGTGATAAATGTGTCATGCATGATAATCCACTTAGGACTGTGATTCTTAGTCATCGCCTTGTTTAAGCTTACACTATCCAGAGCCTTATATAAATTGTTTAGGGTAGGGGTGTATTTGGTGGGCGTGGGGTGTTTTCCTTCGATCGGAAAGGAAGCTTTTGAGGATGTGGTTTGGAACTCTTTACGAGCGCGCACGTGTGTCCGGCGAGTCACGCATTCCAAAGTGGTGTGAAAACACGACAAGCGCGCGCGCTGTGGTATTTGGAGAAAAATGGGTAAATTTATGCAAGACAGACCCTGCTGAAACATCCTGCTAGAATACTCAGGATTCCCAGACGGTTTTATACGTTGCTATTTCGCGGTGATCAGGGCTGCGTACGCAGATATGTGGGTAGGGGACACCATTTTGTGTTTCGAGTTAACTGACCTGTTTCGAGATTCCTATTGTGTCTTAGATGAATATAGAAACGTGTATATCGAAATTGGTGCTAGTGTTTTGCCACGAATGTCGATCAATTTTACAAGGTCTGTTTCAGCTTCCAATGCAAGGCAGTTGAGGAAGTCAACGATGACTTAAGGCGAGGCAATGGTTTTCTCCAGGAACTTCATTTTCCTCCACAATATATAAGGATATATATATATATACATATATATATATATATATATATATATATATATATATATATATATATATATATATATATATATATATATATATGGTTATATATATGTGTGTGTGTGTGTATATATATATATATATATATATATATATATATATATATATATATATATATATATATTATACTAGTTTATCTATATATAAAAGTGTAAGACAACATGTATCAATGCCACATGGCATTGGAAAGCACCCCTTCAATGTTGTAGGCATAGGCATATACGACTTTTCTTTTTTCTTTTTATTTTACCCCATCTACAATGATTTCCAAAGGAACCCCACGGCGAACATGCCAGAGGACCTAAAAAACAAGAGCTTTAGGGTTGTGTGGGGCCAAAAGTCTCAGTCTGCAGCTCGACTTTTTTTTAAATTTCAAATTGCACATATGTGCAACATGATTTTTATTCTCCATAGTAATTCAAAAACAATACAAAGATAAATCTCATAGCAGTATTTGGTATCAAATAAAAGAATATTTTCTTTGTACCTGTACATTCATAACAATGGTAATGTCATTCATTTTCATTCGGACCTCTTCTGTAAATACATTCATTTCTAATCAAATGGATGTGTACATTCAGTACAGGTTTTATATTGTATACCAACTATGTTATGTGGCAGGGTCTGAGTCCGGAGACAATCAATTAAAAGTTTCCATTTTTCATCAAATTTAGATCTATCATTTCGCATTAGTTGTTGAGTTCTTATTATGTGCAAATTGTTTAAGATTGCTCTTTTAACATCAGATAGGCACATTCGATCACCCTATTTCCTCTTTTGGCATATAACATCTTTGATACTGATGACAATAATGTGTTTAAAATGGTCAATATATTTTTCACCGAAAACTTTGTCAATATCTGAAAAATTAAAGTGAGTTTAGTGTAATATTCTAACCCAATTTTCAGTATCTCGCCATAGTTGCCTAGCATCAGCACATTCAATATACACATGTTCAATAGTTGCAGCTCGACTTATGTACTCCTCATCTATTTTGATTTCCATCAGAGTTTCGATCAGCCTCGCATGGGCGCGGTCCCTATAACAAAGATCAAGAGAAACTATACAGTTCACAATTATTTATATTTCAAACAGCATTCCAGAATGAATTCGGCCTCCTCCAGAAAAAATACGGGATCTTTCTTTAATTTTGATAGGATTTTACGGATGTACGCGAAGTGGGTAAGATTCGCTCCGTTTTATAGTAGTAACACTATAGCGGATTAAATATGGACACGGGGATGAGCCGCAGTGAATCTTTGTGGCTGACATCGTGTTATGCAAGGTACCCCCCCCCCCCCCCCCACTGTTTAGTATCATCTTTCTACCTATCTTTATCTCTGTTGGGAACTAAGTTATTTACACATATATGAGCCGGGGTCATTCTCTGTTTTTTCATCGTCTAATGCAAGGTACCATTAGACATTGCAAATTCATTGTTAATTATCTTCCTACGAACAACTCCACCCCACACCAATGATTATTTCTTTGGTCTGCCCCCGCCCCCAACCCCCCCCCCCCCCCCCCCTCCCACAAAGAAAAATAAAAAAAACAAAAAAATCAATGCTTGTTTTAGATGAATGCACCCCCCCCCCTCCCATCCCATGCATATTTCACTGGAAGAGCCCTACACGCTACACCTACCCCATGATTAGAAACCTGAAGAAAAAAATGACAGTCTACTTTGTTATACAAACTCGTTTGATATCTTCAAATTCCACTTTTACAATTCGCCATATGAACGCCAGATGGCGCCATTTCCTTACGTAGATGATGAGCTGTTGTTTTATGTATTCTGATACATTTTATTTTATCTCTGTATTTACACGAACTGTACATTGTACGGAAAGTCCGTTCAACCCTTCCCATTGCATTGTTTTAAAGAAATTAAGTCGGGCAAGCATTTTAAGAATATGCACCTAAACTGTCACTGATTAGTTCAATTTCCCAAATTTCCCTCAATGGATGCGCCATCTATATGTGAAGTCACCAACTAAATACTGACGAAATGCTAAACGATATGATTGTTCAAGGTGACGAACCTCTATTCCAGGGGCGGATCCAGGGGGGGTTGAGGGGTTCGTCCGAACCCCCCCCCCCCCCCCCCCCCTGGCTGGTGAGTCATTTCGCACCACCACGCCACCTGTGGACAGACATCAAAACAAATTGTTATTCCTGCCTTGGCCGAGGGGGGGGGGGGGGGGGGGGGGGGTTGTTGATTCTCAAACTTCTAGATCACTTGATTCATTCCTTAGTCTAGCGGATACAGAATTACGCCCAGTCGTTTGCAGACTAAGAATAGCTTGGGAAACCAGAAGTTTGATAAGTGAGTGGGGAGGGGAGGGTTCGTTGATTCTTAAAATTCTAGATCACTTGATTCCTTAGTCTAGCAGATACAGAATTACAGTCCAGTCGTTCGCAGACTAAGAATAGCTTGGAAAACCTAACGTTTGTAAGGGGGGGGGGGGGGGTCGTTGATACTCAAACTTCTAGATCACTTGATTCCTTAGTCCAGCCAGAGATGTATAGAGTACTGGTCACTGGTCCAGCGGATACAGACAGTCCAGTCCAGTCGTTTGCAGAATAAGAACTAGCTTGGAAAACCTGATGTTTGTTAGGTGAGGGGGGGTTCGTTGATTCTCAAACTTCTAGATCACTTGATTCCTCCAAGCCCTATGAAAAATACCTAACTGATAGCCAACAGATACATAAATGACCACATCTTAAAACCTTTTGAGTTGGCTTAACCCGTTTGCATCTGAAGTGCAAAAATGGTCAAACAACTTTGGGCGTACCTCATCAAGTAGAGTATTATTTGTAAAAAGGTTGAATAGAAATGGTTCAGCCAAATTAGAAAAAAAATGAAAGTGTTGATTTCTGAGAATTCGACGAGCGCAGAGGGGAAAATTTACTGAATGACTCTCATGACTGGTGTTTAGTCATATCACAAATGAAAAAGTGTCTCCAATTGAACCCCCCCCCCCCCCCCCCCCAGATGTTTGTATCGCAATTACGCTAACATCAATCAAGCATAGTGGGCAAAAGTTCTTCCCCTCATCCTCAGGGTGTTCACATTGTTAAATCTCTCCAAAAGGTAAAATATATTTCTTAAATGTTTGAAAGTGAAAGAGGTCCGTTCAATCTTGCGACCAAAAAATAGGACTCAATATGGCCATCACCAAATCCGACTTTGCATATCATAATTCATATGAAATATTGCGTTTCAATTAAATTTCACTCTTACTCTATAATGTATTTTGTTATATCTTTTATGAGATTATTATTTTCTTTTATATCTCTTATGAAATTATTATTTTTAGCTCTCTGCAGTTGACTCCTGGTGGTGTTTTCATAAATAATTGTGAGTGGCGCCACCAGTGTCACTTTTCGGAACTACATTGAACCCCCCCTTCTCAAATCCTGGATCCGCCCCTGTATTCGTTGGTATATATATATATATATATATATATATATATATATATATATATATATATATATATATATATATATATATATATATATATATATATATATATATCAAAAGCTATTTCAAAAATTATAGACGACCTTTTTCGACACAAAACGATGAAATTGCCAGCGTATAGTTCTGCTCAAGACCTCGCAAATAGATTTGCAACATTTTTCAAAGAAAAAATTGACAAAATCAGAGATGAGCTACCCGATTGCTCTGACATTGACCTGAACATACCCCAGGATAAGCCACCTTCAACTCTAAGTTTCCTTCAAACCACAACACAGGAGGAGGTATGGAAGATCATATGTAAATCTCCTGCGAAAAGTTGTACATTGGACCTGATACCCACTTGGATCATCAGGGATGCCAAAAATGAACTACTTCCGACAATCACAGACATCATTAATGCTTCACTGAGGTCAAGTGAAGTACCTACATCTATGAAATCAGCTGTGGTCACCCCGCTGCTTAAAAAAGCTACCCTAGACCCTGAGATACTAAAAAACTACCGCCCTGTTAGCAACCTTTCGTTTGTATCAAAGGTCTTAGAGAGGGTGGTAGCTCAGCGACTGACAAGTTACATGACAGATAACAATCTACATGAATACCTTCAATCGGCATATAAACCGGGTCACAGCACAGAGACAGCACTGGTGAGGGTACAGAATGACATTCTTACAAGCATTGACCAGCATGGAATTGTTATACTGATCCTTCTTGACCTAAGTGCAGCATTTGATACCATCGACCATGATGTGCTGTTTTCTAGAATGGAAAGCACTCTGGGCATAACAGGGCCAGCCCTAGAATGGTTCCGTTCATATCTTGGTGATCGTACTCTTCGAGTTCAGATAGATGATTCATTCTCCGCATCACAGGAAATCCTATGGTCTGTACCACAAGGGTCAGTGTTGGGCCCTCTGCTCTTCCTGATTTACCTCCTACCCTTAGGAATACTGATAAGAAAGCATGGTCTAGAACTCCATGCCTATGCGGATGATACTCAACTCTACATCTCTATCAAACCTATCAATCAGCGTGTAGTGGACGAAGGTGTAGCTAAGTTGGAAAACTGCCTCACTGACATTTATACATGGATGTCTCAAAATAAACTGAAATTGAATGCAGACAAGACAGAGGTGCTGGTCATGGGTACCCCACAGATGCGGGCGAAAATCTCCATTCCTAGTATTACCGTAAATGGAGTAATAGTACCAGTTCTTAATGAACCTGTCGGTAATCTGGGTGCTGTTTTTGATCCGAACATGAATATGTCTGCACATGTATCAAAAGTTATCAAGTCTGCAAATTATCACCTTAGGAACATTGGAAAAATAAGGAAATTACTCAATACTGATACAACCAAGAGTGCCATCGTCTCACTGGTAACATCACGCCTTGACTATTGTAATGGACTTCTCTGTGGAATCACTGATGAGCTGCTATGCAGGCTCCAGAAAGTCCAAAACAATGCTGCTAGGGTGGTTAGTGGCTCCAAAAAGTATGATCACATTACACCAGTTCTAAAAGATCTTCACTGGCTGCCCATCAGGAAAAGGATTGAGTTCAAGATTCTGCTTTTGACTTTCAAATGCGTGCAAGGGATTGCCCCTCTATACTTGAGGGAACTGTTAGTCAAACAAGCCAATACAAGGACTCTAAGATCAAACACTAAGAACTTATTACAGATACCACTCACTAATCTGAAAAGGTTTGGTGACGGAGCATTCTGTGCCTATGCACCACGCCTTTGGAATGAGCTCCCTGACAACATCAAGGCTGCTGATAGTGTGCAAAACTTCAAGAAACAGCTGAAAACATTGCTATTTCAGAAGGAGTTTAATTGACTATATGGACCATGAAAACTGTCCAATGACTCTAAAGCGCTATATCAAATATCAATTATTATTATTATTATTATATATATATATATATATATATATATATATATATATATATATATATATATATATATATATATATATATATATATATATTTATGTGTGTGTGTGTGTAACAGTAAATTAGCCAAATCAGGGATTTGGCAAATCCCTAAAACTTTCAGGGATTTTACCAAATCCCTAAAATGTTAAGGGATTTCGTCAAATTACTGAGAATAGGAGGGTCATTTTATGTAAGTTGAGTGCTACTTATGATTCCAAACTATCAAAGTAATGAGGATTTTGCTCAATACTTGGTATCGTGCTGAATAATCCATGCTCAACCAAAATGTCTTGTTTGATCATGATGATAATCAGTATCATAATGATATTTATCATTTTCACTGTTATCATTATAGATAGTAGTCGGAGTAGAACTATGTGATTAGAAGTAGGAGTGTAATTAGTTGGATTTTCGAATTTCGATTTTTTGTCACTTTTTCTGCCATATTGCAACCAAGTTGTGACTTGCCACTTGTAGCTGGTGGAGGAACCCGGGGAACCCAGCAAAAAACACCGCCTAACCCCAAATCACTGGCAACTTTCTCACATGCCCCAGGTAGGATTCGAATCCAAATAGTAGTGAGAGACAGCTAGCAGTCAGTGGCAACGCCTTAGTCCACACAGCCATCAAGGCTGACCCATCGTGTAATTAGTAGCAGAGTCTGAGTATGGATGTTCTAATTAAAAGTTGTAATAGTAGGTGTAGCTATAGTTTTAGTAATGATTTATGGTAACAGTACGTTACAAATTAGTGTTAGTAGTCACGGTAGCAGTAGTAGTTATATTGTTTTGTAAGTAGTAGTAGTAGTAGTAGTAGTAGTTGTAGTAGTAGTAGTAGTAATTGCATTATTTATCATGATTATTATTACTATTATTATACTTATTATTGTAATTATAATTATCATTAGTTTAATCATTATCACTATTATGATAAGTATTATTCACATTATTAGTAGTAGTAGTAGTATTTTTATTATTATTATTATTATTATTATTATTATTATTATTATTATTATTATTATCATAGTATCATGATAATTATCATCAATATTGTTATCATTATCATTATTGTTATCATTATTCTTGTTATTACAAGGATAATGATGGTGATGATGATGATGATTACAGTAGTAGTATTAGTTGTAGCATATGTTTTCTGGGCTTATTCTAGGGAAATTAAAACATCTTGCTCATTTGAATGTTTATATATGAGCTCACACAATTGCATCCAGAAATTACTGCCAACTAAAATCTTATTTTACCAGACTGGTACTGATTAAAGACATTAGCATATCTTCTACATTTGAAATGCAGTTAGCTCACTTCATTGCATCCTGAAACAAGGTGAAGGGTGGGTATCATTCCAATAAACTACAAGGTCATTCTAAAATTGAGGCTTGATTGCTTTTTGAAATAGGCCCACGGGAAAGATTAGATAACACTTACCTAAAAAGGTAAAATTAGTTATAGTAAGATCTAGCAGTTCATCCTACATGTATAATTATTATTTTTATTATTATTATTATTATTATTATTATTATTATTATTATTATTATTATTATTATTATTGTTGTTATTATCATAATTATTATTATTACTATTAGTAGTAGTAGTAGTAGTAGTAGTACCATTAGTACCATTATCACTATTATTAGCACTATTATTAGTAGTAGTAGTCGTGATGTTATTACAAGTTATTATTATTATTGTTTTTATTAGTAGTAGTAGTAGTAGTAGTAGTAGTAGTAGTAGTATCATCATTATATATCATTACTTGTATTATCATTATAATTATCATTATTATTATTATTATTATTATTAATCCTACTATTGTTATTACAAGGATGATGATGATGATGATGATGATGATGATGATCACAGTAGTAGTAGTAGTAGTAGTAGTAGTAGTAATAGTAGTAGTAGTAGTAGTAGTAGTAGTAATAGCCCACTGTTTTCTGGCCTTAATTTAGGGAAATTGTTTATTCTTGCTTCTTTGCATATTAATTCTGTGAGCTCACAAAATTGCATTCAGAAAGCCCTACCAACCACAATCTTATGTTGCTTTACTGGTAATTTGAGAATATTTGAATAAAGACTTTAGCTTATCTTCTATAGTAGAATTATAGTTAGCTCACATGATTACATCCTGAAACACGGTGCCAATATTGGTATCATCCCAATAAACTACGAAGTTACTTCACTTAATTGCTAGCTCACTTAATTGCTTTTGAAAAAAATAAACACAAGGTCAAATTACACTTAACTAAAAAGGCAAACTTAGTTATAGTAAGACCTAACAGTTAATCCTTCATTAAGTCCAACATGTATTATTATCATTATTATTGCTATTCAATTTATTATTATTATTATCATTATTATTATTATTATTATTATTATTATTATCATTATCATCACTGGTTATGGTGTAACAATAACTATTTACTACTGCCAAATATCTGACCTGAGTTAAGATCAATTCTATAAACAAATCTGACCAGACTAGTGTGACTTCACTAGGAGACAAAGACCAATGAGAGCTATCATATCGTTTACAGTACAAGAGAAACTTGCGCACCAACATGCGCAGAACACGACGTTTGGGCTTTTTGCCGCAGCCAGCCGGTTCAGATTGACCGGCTGGTTTCATATCCATTTGTTTTATTCATCTAAGGCCTGAGGAAAAATTCTTTCCAAGGCAATACCAGGGTGCCCAGAGTTGGAAGTCCTGGCGGGAGTACAGGCTATAGATCCTGGGCTATTGGTCTTCAAAATCACACAATGAACGTCATACTATCTAGAGTATAACAGGTAGAAAGGAAATGACAAACAGAACTGAGAACAAGGTTAATAGGCAACTTTCGAGAATAGTGAGAATATCCGTAGCCGGTATTTCCTTGAGAAAGTAAATGACTGTACCGTCCACGACGAGAAAGTTGGTGTTCCATTTATCTACGGAGTGCCTCATCCTTATGGTAGGTGGCGCCCTTTATTGGGAGTCTGAAAAACCACAATACAGCTGCCATACTTATCACACCGCCATTCTAGTTCCCTAAAATCGTTTCCTAACAAGTTAATAATAGGTGTCAGAAATACGACTACAATAGTTTCAGTACAAACTACAATGGGAGGGTATATCTGAGGTCATATTCCCTTATAGGGATGTGTATGAAACGGAGGTCCTATCTGTACCATCTTAGGGCACTCGGTACTACCAGTGATCATTGTCTCTGGTACTACAGAGTATGGGGTACTCATTGCTAATTAATCGAGATTTTGTAAATGCCTAGGTCTACGGTGTGTTTGCTTTTACACCCTTAGAAAGTCTAGGGTAGTCTTGAAAATATTGTCAATCAAATCCACTTTTCTTCTGGTAGACGATTCTGTTGGTGTTTACTATGCTCATCAGATTGTATCTGAAGTAGGTTTTCCCAAAATGAGCCGCTAAGCTTAGTTTAAAATAGTCCTAAAACATTGCCACTCAGAACACTTATTGTGACATCTAAGCCCACTGTGTCACATAATTTAAGTAAGGTTTCCAGTGCATCACAGACTCTGGAACCTGAAGATCAGCCCCCCGGAAATAGTCAATGTAAGGGCAAGATAGGTGGCCAAACAAGCCATGAATATAAGCAGCAGCGTTGTGCATGCGCACTATCATAAGTGCTGCTGAACGGCGGACACAGATTCTGTAATAAGCTATAGAGTTCCCAATATCTGCTAAAACATCAGCCATTCGAGCTAATTAATCTATCAGTCTTCAATTTGATTAGATCAATTTGACAGTGTTCATGGCGGCACTATCTCATTAAAATTGGATATTTTTTCCTAATTATGACAACTCATTCCTGTTTCACTCAATGTCAAGATAAATCGCTTACTGGTACATTACTTGCAATCAAGCCAAGTTATTTTACTCACTGTGGCATATTCTTACATCGAAATGTTGGAAATAGGGTTTTTAAAAGGTGCCACAATCTTATTTCACACTAGTTATTGTACACGTTACTATTATATATATATATATATATATATATATATATATATATATATATATATATATATATATATATATATATATATATATATATATATATATATATATATATATATATATATAAGTAATATATATATATATATATATATATATATATATATATATATATATATATATATATATATATATATATATATATATATATATATATATATATATATATATATATATGTGTGTGTGTGTGGTCATGAACAAAAATCTGGGTACTCTAATATTTGTATCCATTAAAAGAACTGCCAAACGAAAATTAGTCTTTAGAAGATATGATTAGAATTAATCCTGAGTGATATCACACCCCCTCTCCTCTTCCCATCGCAGTTGGTTTAATAACCCATTTAATATCTTATTCATCAAGTACTTTCTTTTTGCCAATTGAATAAAAAAGACGCACATGACGGTATTACATGGCTGACATCTTATAAGGATTTTTTGACAGAAAAATACATTCCAATGTTCATAATTCTTTTTCCAATATTCGTAATTCACTTTTCAATATTCATAATTATTTTTTCGATATTGACGAACAATTATGAATATCGAAAATTCATTCAGGAATATTTGGAACCCACGGTTGTTTTTCAATATTTATAAATGATAATTCAATATTCATAATTCTTTATTCAATATTCGTAATTCATTTCCAATATTCATAAATCATTTTTCAATTTTCACAATTCATTTTTCGATATTCATAAATACCTTGATTTATGAAGATTGAAAATATATTACGAATATTGAAAAATAAATTATGAATATTGGAAAATCGTTCATGAATCCTGAAAAATCATTTATGAATATTCCTGATTATTGAACAATAATGTCCAATATTCATGATACATTTTCCAGTATTATGGGTATTTCATGTGTACATGAAGGCATCCCAGTCAGACCGACGGCCAGAGTCATAAAGGTTTTTAATATTGCTCCCCTGAATAAGTAGTACTAGTATGTAGTGATAGTGTCTTGTGATTCATGGTGTAAAGATTCACAATGCAAACTAAACAGGGGCATTTTCTTCATATTCTAATTTCTGCTTATTTTCATTTTCCTTTCATGAGGACTCGTGAAATGAATAATGTAAAATGGAAGTTACTCATTTATAAAATTTGAATCAGAAATATCTTCAGTTTGTTAGAAGGTTTCTGCCTCTAACATGCCATAATTCTCCTATGCTCACTGAGTAGTGTTGGTACTCTGTTTCACACTTAACTCACTGAATTATATACTGGGGGTGTGGAGTGAGAGAAAATAGATAGATCTAGCGGGAAGACTGAAAACTATATAGTTTAGATTGATTTTTTCTACAAAATTCCACATATACTTTTTTTAAACTTTTTTCTTCCAAATCAAAACTTGAAAATGTTTGGGAAAATATGTTTCATATTCTAGCTACCAACATAGTGATAATTTGAGCTTGATTCTAAAATTGGAAACATTATTCTTTTTACATTTATACTGGCTAAGCATGAGATTGGCATGCAAGAAACGGGTATCTCTATAAATTGTCCGTGACCAATAACTAATAAATAGGATATGATTAAATCATGACAATGACTATGAAGCTTAGGGAGGCTGAGCGTTATAGGGATTTAATGACCGGTCATACGCTACACATTTTCTTTGTGTACTGATTAATGACAAATCTACGCACGCAGAAGCAATGGCTGGTGAGCTATAATCATTGATCGTTGATGCTTTCAGTGGGTATTGTAAAAAGAGATTTCATTCACATGAATCAGTTGAACACACCATACTATTTCATTCATTTCACTTTGTAATTTTACACACTAAAAATTAAACTTAATCAATACATGTACCAAATGTAATCATCTTGTCGTCTTGAACACTAATGTTTTATCCATCATATCATAAATGATCAACGACCCAGCTACAAACCAATTATCCTTGCATCTACCATCGATACTTGTTACAAAAGAGGTAAAAAACTAAGGACCAAGAACTTGTTTGAGTTTTGCCACCAATAAAAGAGGGCGCTATCAACCAGCTGACTGCCAACACTGGGCGAATTCATGATACTAGCCGGCCCCCGTGCACATCACGGGTTAAGTTCGAAATCATTCTTTCCAGATACAATTACCTTGTCAATATGCTCACCAATTCTGAAGACTTCCTAAAATACATGACGTTTCAAACTAAGAAAATGGCAGCGGTAAGACCTGGTGTTACAGTAAACCTACCCCAACTGAAAATCTGTGTTAGCTGCACGGAAAAGGCGGGAAACTGCATGTGCATGCCCACCAAGAAAGAGAAACTATTATATTGCATGCAGTATATAAGGAAAATGGCAACAGTGGACAAAATGTATTAAGTCCAGTAATGAGTCCAACATGACACAGAATGACTGAAGCTATTTTAAACAAATTGGTTGGCCCCTCGCAGTTTTGAGTTGACCTCACATAGTTTTGTCATATCATGGATATTTCATTCACATATTTATTACACCTCAGCCAAGTTAAAAACCGCAAGGGGCAAACCTTATGGTCTGCAATAGGAGTTGGCACCCTACTCGCCTTATAAGATAAGTGGATCTGTCTATGGATACCCTGTATCTAAAATATCCCTTGGTCCTCTTTGAATCTGAAGGGTCTGCTCTTTCTCTCCCTCTTTTTCTTCTTTCACCTAGAGTAATCATTCTTTGTCATTATATTCTTCAACAATGACAAAGGACCACTTTTTGCTAATATTTTATGGCAGTAAATGACCTTTGTGTGCCAATGTGCCTTTGAACACACTCATTCATTCATTCAGCCAAGTTTTATCTGGAATACAAGCACTGTCTGACAACTTTGAAAGTAAATCTTCAAATAGAGAAATATCAGAAAAACATTTCAAGAGGAAATATTTAATCCTACAAGCACTGCAGCATTTAGTTATGTATTCCTCAAAATTTTATTTTATTTTTAATTTCACTATGGAATTATTTCCTTAAAATTTGTGAACCCATGTGTACGATCGCGTGTCAGAGGTGTCCAAGAATATAAGTCCTCGAGCACAGACGATCAGTTTTAGAGCACAGCATCTATAGTGTGACAAATGGTTCACAGACATTTCATCAATTTGCTCTATAATATTAGCCTTATAACAATAATGGACACCTCAACTGAGCAATAGAAAACACCTGAGACAAAATGCGACAATAATAATGATTCCCGATAATACCATGTAGTTCACTTATTTAACCTTAGATAAATAAAATCATCAAAAACAAGTGGATATGAAACCAGCCAGTCAACCTGAACAGGCTGACTGTGGCGAATAGTGCAAAAGTTGCGTTCTGCACACTTGTTGGCCCGCAAGTTGTCTCTGTGATGTAAACGATACGAGAGCCCTGATTGGTATTTGTCTCCTAGTGACGTCACATTTAGGCCAGATTCGATACCCTAGCATAGCAAGATCTTCGCCATAGCGCATATAGTAACTGGTCTCTCGCTACATGTTCATTTTTTTTATTCATCTAAGGTTAAACGAACTCTGCATAAAATGATATAGTTGAGGATATAGGCTCTCCTGCCCATGCAGTTCGATAATTTGGCGAGTTACAGAGTGCTTGATGGATTTGGACTTTTAGCAAACCTACGTCACTAGTATCGACAACACTACAACAAATACACGCCTTAAGTTTTTAATTCACAAAGTGACTATCCCACCAGCATAATTACATGTATCATTGTCGGAACTGCTGAAATAACCAATATACTCCATACTATAATGGTAATTAAATAAAAGTCTTAAAAAATATATTTCTGTCACCATGCAAGAAGACGAAGGTTGCGACATCTGCCGTTAGATGTCGCCACCACTACCTGTGACGTCGATACTGTGACACCGCGTTTCGCACGTTTTGAAGTCTGTCGCACGTTTATTTTATTTGGAGAGGTAAAAGACATGAGATAAATAAAAAAGTCCTCTGCTATCCTACTGAAAAAGGTGGTCTCAATATGTTTAACCTCTCTGAATTTGATTGTAGCCTCAAAATAGGCTGGATTTATAAAACACTGTACACCAATCCTAAATGGATCGAATTCGCTATGAAATCAAATATTGATAGACTGCCTTGGACAGGAATTTTATACCATGCTCATTTGATGGAACGCGCAGTCAATCCATTCTGGAGATGTGTTATCAAATCTTACAAAGAATGGTATACATTAGCAAAACACTCACTAATTCCGGATCCCATTTTGAACCTATCTGGGGAAATAGCTCAATTAAGATTCCATTCAACTTAGACCTTTATAAAAATAACTTTCTACTCCTTCAAGACTTGTACAATGAGCATAGTGAACCATTATCAAAGTTAGACCTTGAAAAAAGAATGGGTAAACCACTTATGTTCACTGTATATTTTGCAATTCACAAAGCAATCCCAAATGAATGGAAACTCCAATTACGAGCAAACGCAAAAAACACAAATCTGATCATGCCACCTATGCTTAATTTCCTAAAAAATTGCTCAAAAGGCACCTCTCAGATTAGAGCAATTTGGTCACAAAACAATCAAGCTATTATCCCCATAGGTCAACAAAAATGGAATATTGAACTTGGATTAAATGCCAATGAAGACTGGGACTATCTATACTCCATCGCTCGTACTTGTAAATTGAATGCCAATATTACCTATCTACAATTCCAGATTCTTCACCGCAGCGTAATTACTAACAAGAAACTCTTACAATTTCACTTAAGGGATGACGACATGTGCGAAGTGTGCCAAGTCAGGTAGACAATAGCCCATATGTTATATGACTGCCCAGAAATATCCACTGTTTGGACTGCACTATCAAACTGGTTAACTAACGCAGCAAACTTAAGAACATACTTTGATAAAAAACTATCATTCTTGGAAATAAAAACAACGAACCGATTGTTAACAACCTGATTTTGATAACCAAACAAGAAATTTATGAAAAGAAATTAAAAGGAACGAATATCAGCTTGACTTTCCTAAAGAGAGTTTTCCAACAGCACATGAAAGTGGATCTTTATATAGGCACCATTAAAAACACACTACCTCGTATGCTAGGCAAATGGTCAAGTTTACACCAAATACTTTCAAACCTGTGATGATATATTATATTTCTACCAAAACATCTACTTAGATACTTTATGTTTTTTACAAATTATCTATTCCTATGTACATTGTATTGATTTATGCATTATAGAGCAATAAAAGTTATAAAAAAAAAAGTCTGTCGCACGTTGTTTTGACATGGACACCCTGCGTGCCATTAGGCTAACAAGTACGGTTGTAGATGCAAAGCATCAATAGTCAAAAGGCGGGGCCAAGTTATTTCTGAACTTGTGAGGGAACCGGATGTATAAAGAACATTAACATTATAGAGGAAAATAATTTATAATGACTACATTTGTATCATTTTTGTAGAAATGAAACAAATATCGGAATTCTAGGCGCAAGCTGGAGACTTCGAAATCTCTTGGGTGCGAAGCTACTTGGGTACGCATCAGTTTGGGAACTAAGTCTCCTGATTTCATTCTATACACATAGTAATTTTTTTCTTTAGTAATTTTCCTTCCTATACTGAAAAATATACTTTAAGTCCGCTTAAAATATTTTATATATTTGAAAACTTCATGCTAAATTAAAATAAGGAAGGCACGATTTTCCGCGGCAAAGGCAACATTTATATTATAACCAATCAGAATAGAGAATTATATTCAGTCCGGCCTCAGCATTTCCAACATGGCCGTCCGGACTATGGACATATCAAAACGGCTTCCCAGATAGGCGCGGCCTGAGGGCCACGCCAATGATTTGTCTTAATATCTTTCAATACCATATTACCGCTCAGTGTGTTATGTACTGCTCCTCTTGTGGCGCCACCTATAGGGCAAATCAGAACTAAATATAATGAAGTCATGAAAAATCTGGGATGCAGGTGTTCAATATAGAATATTAATAGAAACAAATTTTAGTGAAGGTAAAATTTAGGATTGAGGATGTAATGTTTTGGTAGGACACACGAAGTTGTGCGGAGATAGGGCGCCCGCTACCGCACGTCAGATGGAGAAATAATCATCAGATGGAGAGGAAATAAAACAATCTCACTAAATTCTAGAGACAAAATGTGATCCAACATTTCACCGACAGACAATCATAAAAGAATGATTTTAAGTGTGAAGAAAACGCATTGTAAGGTAATTTGTGTGGTCACGTGATATCTATGTTTCCCCATATAACTCTAACTATCCAAAACAGGAAGAAAAGGAGCACAGAGAAAAATGTTGAGATCGCTGCCGGGCCGCATACATTCAAAGAATTGGCGCACGCACGTCCAGAAAGACGGATTTCAAGATATTTAATCTTGGATTGAGGGTGTAATGTTTTGGTAGGACACGCGAAGTTGTGCGGAGACAGGGGGCATGCGACCGTACGTCAGGTTGAGAAGAAAAAGGTCTATCTCAGTAAACTCTAGAGACAAAAGCTGATCCCCTCACCCTAACTAATATAAGCCCCTATTAAGGAGGCGCTGTACGTTAGGCTGGAAATGTGAGCAAGCTCGCAATATCAACAAAGAATTGGCGCAAAAAGGTCGAGAAAGAATTAAACTTAAACCCTTTGCCTAGCTTTTGCCTAACAGGGGTCTGGCTGGGCCAAGGGATGTGTATTTGCGCAATGTGGTTCTGGTTCTTATGTAAAAAAGTTCTTGTTTGATAATTAAGAAAAAAAGAATCGACTTAAAATCCACCACGGGCACGATTTCTCTCCCTCCCTCTCAGACGGTCATCACAACATTTTTATCGTCATCATCTACAGTAATAATAATAATAATAATAATAATGATAAAATGAAACTGATATAATAATAATAATATAATAATAATAATAATGATAATAAAAATAATAATAATAAAAACTACTACTACTACTAATAATAATAATAATAATATAGATACTACTACTGCTACTACTACTACTACTAATAATAATAATGATAATAATAATAATGATAGTGATAATAATAATGATAATAATAATAATAATTATAATAATAATAATAATAACATTATTAATAATAATGGTAATGATAAATATTAATAATCAAAAAAATTATAGTACATATAATACTAATGATAATGTTTGACCATATATTCCAGCTCCCTGGCAGCAGTCATTTCAGGGAAATCTGCCTGAATACTTAAGATGCCTGTGGCGATTGCTCCGGCTTTTGAGCGCTAAAGCATCGGGTCCTTCCGTTATTTGCGTCGACGGGTCCAAGTCAAAATAACATGTAAAAAATTGTCTGCTGTTGAGAGGTGTGTTTTTATAGCGTCGTTATTGCACGTGATTTAGATACATCTAAAGGAGGAATGATTTATCTTCGTCAGTGGGATCGCTACAATTAGTCTACACCAGGAGACAATACACACATGTGCTCCTCGGATATCTAGAGGTATTCAGTCGCGTTTAGCCCGTAAATTGAGAACTAACCGTAATAAGAAATGCTTAAAATGGGTCTAGGGGTAGGTCTGAATAACTAATCTCCCTCGGTTATTTTCCAAAAGGTGACTTTTTTGGAAGAATACCATCTACCTAAACGAGTCCTAATAGGCGGTTGCAAGGCTGCATTGCTTAGGCATAGAAAAAATGTTTGTTTCCTGTAACGGCTAGAAAATAGGGTAGGTAAGTCGGCAATACATGTTTGGGTGGTTTTTGCTTGGTTTTTGTGTTTTATGCATGTATTATGTTGATTGGGAGTTGGAACGGCAAACAAACCTTTGTAGGCCTTCGTAAACCTGCCACGGAAGATTATCAATGGTAAACAATATAACTGATAGTCAGAGATCTACTATACCGCATCAGCTCGGAGGTAAACATGTACATGTACTGTATAACACAAACAGACATACAGTAAGACAGGCAGACAAGCATATATATATATATATATATATATATATATATATATATATATATATATATATATGTATATATATATATATATATATATATATATATATATATATATATATATATATATATATATATATATATATATATATATATATACAGGCGAACTTGGATATGACGGACTCAATGGGACCAGGAAAATTGGTCCGTCATATGCAAAATCCGTCGTATATATATGACGAATACATGATATGCATCGGACTGGGACCAGGCATATCGTCCGTCATATGCAAAAATCCGTCGTACAGTGGTCCGTCATATCCAAGTATATATATATATATATATATATATATATATATATATATATATATATATATATATATATATATATATATATATATATATATATATATATATATATATATTTATATATATATATATATATATATATATATATATATATATATATATATATATATATATATATATATATATATATAAATGCATGTGTGTGTATGTGCGTATGTGTGTGCCAGTTTCGGAGAAGCGGGATGGCTCTCGCAATGCTCACATTTACGACATAACTTTTTCCCACAACTGAATAAGTGATCACGATGTCGCGTAAACTTAAACTACGTTTCTATATCTAGTCCCGTAACAGTGTAACATTTTCGTAAATTGTCAAAATTTGTGACATTGACATTGCGATGTGTATTTGTTGTTTCTTATAACTTGCCAGAATGTCCAATTTTTCAAACCAATATGAAATATGATGACTTAATGTGACAATATGGCCTCAACTGTGAAAATAAACATATTTAGTTTATAACTATTTAATAAACTTCCATAATTAAAACGTCTCCTCTGCGCTTTTCCCAAGTATGCCACTAAGTATGAGGCACCGTTGAGCATCAATATAAACATGTAGACTTGAAAGTTCTCGGAGTAGCCGGGGAGAACCACCAAATAGCGAGATTCGACTAAGTACAATTAGGAGCAGACCCTTTGATAATGGGGGGAGGGGGGGGGCGCTATTCTTAAATAATGATTCGGAAATTGAAGAAAGAAATATTCTGGCCCTGAGAGGTAAGAAAAAAAATCTGACCAAGATATATTTATATATATATATATATATATATATATATATATATATATATATATATATATATATATATATATATATATATATATATATATATATATATATATATATATATATATATATATATATATATACAGGCGAACTTGGCTATGACGGACCACTGTACGACGGACTTTTGGCTATACGGACAATATGCTTGGTCCCAGTCCTATGCATATCAAGTATGTGTCATATGTATATGACGGATTTTGCATATGACGGACCAATTTAAGGTCCCATTGAGTCTGTCATATCCAAGTTCGCCTTCATATATATATATATATATATATATATATATATATATATATATATATATATATATATATATATATATATATATATATATATACATATATATATATATATATATATATATATATATATATATATATATATATATATATATATATATGTATATATGTATGTATGTACGTATGTATGCATGCATGCATGCATGCATGGATGTATGTTTGTATGTAACCAAAAAAGGATAGCCCTACCCCCACCAGAATATCAAATGGTCCGCCCCATACGTGCACGAACCAACAAATTGAACTTGGTGGTTTAAGTCGCCCCTCCCCTTTCCCACGCCCACAACTTGGACTCGTCGCCTTCATCTGGCACCTTCCACCCCTTGACGTAGACCCGCCCATCATAAAGACGACCCAAAGTTGTTGGTAGTATTGGCGACGGTGATCGACCGGCGGACAGAACAGAGATATTCGCTCCGATAGCTTCATGTGAAACAGGAACAATTGGAAGGTAAGGAAGTACCTTTCATACCATTTGCAAATGTAGCAAACACTTGATATGCCAACTTTTAACATATTTTAAATATAGTTGTTGCGGTTTTATTAAAGTCAACAGGTAGAATTATTTTCCATTCATCATTTCATGATGATCATGAAATATTTCACATAATAATGTATTGATTCCAAGATGATTCACTTTTTGTCAGGTCATTTTCTATCAGTAACAAACAGATTCTTGGTCATCACGCGGACAACTTTTAACATAAATCATGAAATACATAAAGATTTGAAAGATATTTTAGAGGTACATGTAGTTCATTCACTGCTCAACCCGCCAGGCATAGCGAATTTCAGTGAAATTTTCCTTATGATAATGCCATGGTCCTAAGATACTTGCATATTCTTTGGGTCATTTGTATACTCAAAATGTGTAAAATGGAAATAATACATAGATGCTCTTAATTTAACTTAAATGAAAATTCATGGTATGGTATTTTAAGACAGCCAATATCCAATATGTCATGAACAGTGAACGTAATGATAGGATGAGGATGGGAGTTAAAATTCCAAATAATATCAGTCTCATCATTTGACACTGACAAACGAGAGGAAAGAAGGGCTTAATTACATTTGGGAAAAGACAGTAGGATTTATTGTGAAAGAGAAAAAGATCACTTGAGAAACAGGCATTTGAATTTCCATGATACCAAGTAAGCATACAGTCTGAGATAGAAACAGGGAAAACTTTAAACATTGAGGAATAGGGTTTACAGCTTAAATGGTGTCAAATACAATAGTAACTAATGTCAAAGATGTTTGGTAAAAGTAAAAAAAAAATGATTTTCTGCCTTGTTCTATCTTTTGGAGGATTGTTGAATTGAGTTCTCCAAAAGGCAAACAGAACTATATTACCATTTCCAGAGATTCATATAAACTAACATAGGACAAACTTGCTATTAGAATATACTTGCCAGGTTCAGCAACTGCAAGTAAAACCAGTTATACTTGGCCCAATGAAAAAGATGTTGCCTGAAATGATACAGGGGCTGCCCTGATGGCCTAGTGGTCTAACGCCTTGTTGCTGACTGCTCACTGTCTTTCACCACTGAGGGGCTGCCCTGATGGCCTAGTGGTCTAACGCCTTGTTGCTGACTGCTCACTGTCTTTCACCACTGAGGGGCTGCCCTGATGGCCTAGTGGTCTAACGCCTTGTTGCTGACTGCTCACTGTCTTTCACTGCTGCCTTGGTTGCATTCCTGCCTGGTTTGAGAAAGTTGCCAGTGACTTGGGGATTTGGCTGGTTTTTTTGTTGGATACTTCTCTGCATTAGAAAGAATTTTGAACTTTGATTATCGTCACTTTGTTCCCCATATTTACACTAATTTTTAAGTAGCCAGTTGATAGTTGTTGACGAAACCATAACACCTGGATAAAAACCACTGCCTAATCCCAAGTCACTGGCAACTTTCTCACATGCTCGGGCCGGTACAACGGAAAGACCCTTTGGGGACTACTCATTATCACTTTTGATGGTTCTGAGTTTCCATCACCAGGGTTCAACATAGGTTCCAAAACATTCCTTGTTGAGCGGGGCAAGCTCTCCCAAAAGTATACTTGCCCCGCTGGCACTTACACATGCCCTGCCACTGTTTAACAAAGGCGAGTTACATTGCGAGAACTCTGCCCAAAACATCACGGGGCTAGTTAGGGTCATGTTCAGCTTTCCCCTGTTTTTTTTTTTTTTTTTTTATTTTTTTTTTTTCCTTTTTTTCTTTTTTTTCTTATTTTTTCTTTTTTTTCAAATTAATTTTTATTTATTTATCTATTTATTCTTTTTTTTTTATTTTTATTTATTATTATTATTTTTTGTGTGTGTGTGTTTTATTTTTATTTTATGTCTTGTAATATAAAAAAAAAATGAGGCTGTGACCTGTAAACTTGAAGTCAAACCCATAGTAACCATGGCGAAGGGGGATAAAACATGGGGAATGGGGATAAAACATTTATTTGGATCCTAACATTGACAATTAATGAAAAGCAATATAAGAATTGCAATACAGTTCAGTACACCAAAGAAATTGACCAATCAGCAGCTAGTATCAGAGTGGAGCTGATGATGAAACGTGTTATCCTATCCTTAACTTGCAACTGTTTATTATATTGATTACATTGAACAAGATTAATAGCTGAGTGGTCTATAGAGGCACTACCACTGGCTGCTAGCTGTCTCCCACCACGGCCAGGGTTCAATTCCCAGCTGGGGCATGTGAGAAAGCTACTAATGACATGGGATTAGGAAGTGTTGTTTTTTTGGTTAGGTACACCAGTTTCCTTCACCACTTACAACTGGGTATCCATATCTTAGCTGCAATGTGGAAGAAAATATAATCGGAGTTCCAAATCTAGTCAGCCTCAATATGGCAGAAAAAGTGACAAAAATTTTAATTCATAAATTCCAAATTGTGAGTGGTCTAAAGCATTATACACTGGTTGCTCTCTGACTCTGACAACTAAACAAAGGGTGCGGGTTTATATTTGGCAAAGGCATGTGAGAAAGACAATTGTCAGTGACTTGCCATAAGATGGTCAAACTTGCCCTAGTAAGTACTCTGAGTTCTCCACAACAACTGGCTTTCACTGATTATTTCTTCTTTAAGGCCAGGCCAATTTTGATTTGTTATGTCATAAATATATCTTCACCTATTGGACAAGTGTGTATCTTTAAAGAAAGCAGCTTTTCTCAAAATCAGAAAATGCCAGTCTCACAATGTTGACATTGACACAAATTTGATTTGATTTGAGTCAAGGGCAAGTATTTTTTTTTGTTGACTAAGTCATTCACCTTAATAGTTTTATAGAAGATTGATGCAATTATCATTGGGATTTCATTCTAATTAACACTATTGTTCTAATTTGCCTCAATAATTGCCAAAAAACCTACAATCTGGCAAAGTTAATATTCTCTGCAATCAATTTGGCAAAGAATGTCTGCATGGTCTCTGATACATTGAATAAAATTTTGTTTTGCCTTAACCCTTATGCTGCTGGCGGGTAATTTGGCCAATACAAAATGATGCAAAAAACCTGAAAGATAACTGAATCCTTGGCATATGGATGCTGATCTGAGAGTACTCATTGAGAATTTTCCAATGAATACCAATGTGACAGGGTTTAGATGTTTTTCAAAAATCTTTGTATCTTTGTGTTTTGGATGAAAGTAGCCTAAGCATCGGATGGGTTAAAATATGGCAGAAAAAGCAATGATAAACAAAATTCCAATCTTAACCCAATTCCATTCCAGCTATGAGCACTGCCTCTTCATTTTCCCACGTGGCATAACATAAGGCGACTTGTCACAGTCTTATCCTTCACCCTTCAATTGTAGGCAATCAGCAAAAAATAACACCATACACCATACGATCTGGGCTAGATTACAGAAAACACAGAACCCCCAGACATATGCTACTCCACTGTAAACTTCCTAGAGCCCCATGTCAAATCCATTTAGGTGCCTTATGTTTGCTAGGATGTCACAGTGTGTGGTTTAATGTACTTAACAGAATGTTTATTTTTTATGATTTTGTTTTGCTGTGTTCCGTTGACAAGTGCTTATTCGGGCCTTAAAATCTCATCAGTTAAGTGATGAAGTATACTGAGATTTCTATCACCATCATTGTAATCGTCATCATCATAATCATCATCTTCAGGAATTGGAACTGATTGATATTTCCTAAACCAGACAATATGGGTATTTGGGCCATTTACTATAAAATATGTGTAAAGTGTTCAGAAAATCAGCTTGCCTATTAGGGCAAGTGAAAACTAACATGTACTTGCCCGAAAGCCCCTTTCTCAAGGACTCACTTGCCAGGGCAAGCAGACAAGTACTTGTCGTTGCCTGTTTGGTAATTGTAAGACCTGATATCTTCCATTTCATCTCTACCATAATATCATATAATAATTTTTATTGTCATTATTATGATTTTCATCATCATTGCCATTATCATCATCCTTTTAGTGGTGATGTTCAATAATATCTTTCAATATCATAAGCATTATCATCATCATCATTTTTGTCCTATCTTGATTAATAATGATGATGATGATGATGATCAGCATCATCATCATCCTAATTAATTCATTATCACTCCTCAATCAGCCGAAAGCCCATGCACTTTGCCAGAAACTTTTGGAAAATATTCAAAGGAGATTTCTTATACAGAATATAACCATAATATGATATACAACCATTAACAACCTCAACACATATCTGTCTTAATTCTACAGTCAAAAGGGGTTTGATTATTTTGTTGATATCCCTTTGATATTTTAGTCATATGATTCCAAATATATGATGGAGAAATTCTAATCCAGCAGGGTATTACTTATTATTTTCTAGATCGCCCTTAGGGTAATCTACTAAAAAGTAGGGATTGCCCATGGAAATTTCTGAGTGCCGCTTGGTGCATTGACATCTGGAAGCAGCACATATATAACATGGCATTGGTACTATAGAAGGAAATATCTCATGTTGAATGTGAAAATAACTTTTTTTTTACATAATTGCTGTAAACTGGTTAAATAACCCGTACAATGCTAATGCTGTTTTTGTCCAAAACACAAGGAGGCAAATATTTTTGAAAGCCATCTTAACCCTGTCATGCTGGTATTCATGGATAGCCCTCACTGAGTACTTTCAGATGAATACTCATGTGCCAGGGTTTCAGTCATTTTTCAGGTTTTTTGCATTTATTTTGTATTGGCCAAATTAGCCACCAGCAATATAAGGGGTTAAATCTTAACTGTTAGAAGATTCTCCTCCAAATATGTGCCAAATATTTTCCAAAAAGGGTTTTAATCTGCATTTGAGATATCATCTAAATCGTCCGGCCAATCGGGGCCACTTTAGTTTAATTTAAACATAATCTGATCTTAAAGACTTTCATAAGTAATTGAATCTTCCTAATGCCTGGAAGAGCGAGAAGTTGGGTGTTATCAGAGAAAGTCATCACATTTTCTCACACTAAGAATCACACTTTAACCCATTCATGCCCACAGGCCTAGCATATAGTTGACACTGACCTCTAGTGGTCTGATGCTACTTTTGATAGTAGTCCTTAACCCACATGCTGCTGGTGGCTAATTTTGCCAAAACAATATGACACAAAAAAGCTGAAAACTGACTGAATTAAACCCGGGCACATGGGAGTACTCAGTGACAGCTACCCAATGAATACCAACATGACAGGGTTTATATGGTTTTCAAAAATGTTTGCATCCTTTAAGTCGCCCTAGCATTGGAATGGTTATTTGTAATGACACAAGCATATCCATAGAAATTGAACTTGTTTTTTGGTTTGTGATAAACATTTCCCAGTCAATTAAATCCAAAATATGCTGATATAAGAAAGGTAAACCCGAAATAGTCAGGCATCTGAAGAATTTCAGAGAAATCTAAACAAAATATGTGTATGGCTTATGATGATTGGGTTTATGATGATTGTTAAGAACAAACCTCAACTATGGCTATGGGGCCAGTAAACATTTGGGAACATTCTAGATAACAAATTTCCCCTTATATATCCCCAAACCCACAAAAAGGTTTACAAAGATTCACATTTTTGAGAGGCAAAGGCAATTTTATTTTTGTTGCAGAAAGGTATATCAGGTAGATCCCAAAGTTTGTTAGTTCTTCCTTATGGTGCATTGCATATGTTCCTTGAATCTGAGGGCAACAGCAAAAATCAAATCCTGTATTTGACTGTTTTACCCCCGTGAAATAAAGAATATTCTTATTCTTATTATTCGTAATCTTTTTTCTTCTTCTTCTTCCTCTTCTCCTTTTTTCTTCTTCTTCTTTTTTTCTTCTTCTTCTTGTTACTATTAATACTATATTATTATTATTATTATTGTTATTATTATTATTGTTATTATTTTTATTATTATTATTATTGTCATTAATATTGTTATTATAACTGGGAGATCGTAAAATGTATTTTCAACAAATGATTAGCAACTTAGAATATTTTACTGCATAAACATATATGATTTACCATTCATTGACTGAAATCCATTTTATCCAACTGTTCTAATTTTTGTGTTCTAGTAGTCAACTGGTACAAATCTATCAAATTTCTGCATGCTTGGATTTTAGCAGCATTAAAAACGCCAATCGTTACCACTCGAGACATTTTTACCAGTGTCTGATAACTATCACAATAATTGGATGAGATTTTTTCCTCTCGGAGGTCGCAACCTTTGACCTCCATGGGTCACGGTTAACTTGTGTTTGCCATATGGAGTAGCTTGACTGACATATTCTCACATATTACTCAGGAAAATGCACAACTGTTTCCAGCACTCGATGTGTGCGGGATGAAAAAAACTGTTGAGTATGAGAAATGGAAAAGCAGCTTCTATTGAATGATGTATGTTTCACATTCCTCATGAGCAGAGTGACCAGTTGTTTTTTCTCTGACAGTTCTACCTAAGACGAATGAAGGAATGGATATGTAATAAGAGACCAATTACTAATTATATATTATATATATATATGTATATATATATATATATATATATATATATATATATATATATATATATATATATATATATATATATATATATATGCGCTATGGTGAAGGCCCCTGGCTATATGCCAGACGCCTCGAATCTGGCTTAAGTGTGACTTCACTTGGAGACAAAGACCCATGAGGGCTCTCGTATCGTTTACATTACAGAGAAACAATTTGCGCACCAACATGCGCAGAACGCAACTTTTGGGATATTCGCTGCAGTCAGCCTGTTTAGGTTGACCGGCTGGTTTCATATCCACTTGCTTTTATTCATCTAATTAAGGTACTATACTAACCCATTTTTAATTGGAGTAATGATTGAAAAGTGGACTTTTTTGCATCTGGACTTATTGTAAGTTTGAAAATAACTTTGGAATAAAGTATAAATTCTCAAAATATTTGAAGGGGAATTGCGGATGAGTTTCTAATCAGTATTTCTCCTTCAAATATTTTCTGAAATATGGTCTGTTTACAAAGATTTCACCAAAGTTGTGAAGGCGTTTTTGGCTGCTACAAAATTGCATCAGTGGGTTAACCCATTCATGCCCAGGGCTCTAATTACAAGTGTCTTCTGGACCTACTGTGCTTTTGAAAATATTAACTCTGGAATGAAGTACAAAATATTAGATAATGGTTTGTTAAGTAATAATGTGGTTATTAAACCCAAAAAGAAAAAAATGATAAATTCTTCATATATATACATTTTTTGCCTGTCCAAAAAGAAGTTTTCTGTAAACAAAAATAATGATAATTATGATGATGATAATATTAATAATAATGATAATAATAATAATAATGATGATAATAATAATAATAATAATAATAATTATAATAATAATGATAATAATGAAAATAATAGTGATAATGATAACTAATGATAGTAATAATAATAATAATAACTATAATTATAATAATAATAGTAATAATAATAAATAATAAAAATGATAATTATAATGATAATTTGTAATTTGCATAACAAGTGTTGCCAAGGCTTTACATGAATATTTTGAGTACCTAACAATGAACGTTGAGAATATCATTGTCAGGATTCCAGTACAGGATCAATATTGGGTTCCTAATTGACAATTGATATGTACAGGAGCGAAGGAATTTTGGGTGGATGTGGTTTGAAAATAGCTCTGAATATTGTCACCTGGGGGTACTGGCATACTATATAAGCCCTAATTGCAATAGTTATAAGGTCAAGACCATTCAATAGATAGTATTGCAAAATGGAGTTAACTGGTTTTTAGATACAGTTCGTATCAAAAATGATTCAATTCTCAATTTGTCATGTTTTGCGAAAATTTCCCAGTGAAACAGTGCTTTGAGTTTGTAGTTTATTGCAAGTTTTGAAGCCCATGTTGCACCCCTGTATCTGATATTGTATTGAGAACCTGAGTTAAGTGTCCAATCCCAAACTACAATGCCTCACACAGCACCCGTAGTATTCCTCGTCATCGTCAATCAATGATTCTCAACCCTCCCAATGCTGAGGCTACTTTCGTCCACGGCACAAGGACTCAAAGATTTTTGAAAACCATCTAAACCCTGTCATGTTGGTACTCATTGGAAAGCTCTCGCTGAGTACTCTCAAATGAGTACCCATTTGCCAAGGTTTCAGTCATTTTTCAGGTTTTTTTGCATCATTTTTAGCCAAATTAGCAAGCCAGCAGCATAAGGGTTATTAACTAAGGAGTTCCATCTTGATGAGCGTCACAGAGGAGCCTCCCTAGTGGTCGTGAGTCCTGCTTAGCACTGCTGACGTAGACCACCACCGCAGCCGCCGCTATAGGTTTCACTTTAATAGGGCTTGCCAGTAAGAAGGATATTAAGCCATTATTATGAAGCCTCCGTGTAAAGTGCTCGACTCATCTTGCTCCTAAAATCAGCCATCAATCGCCGGAGTTTGTCGTGGGCTGGCTCGCGTTACCATCACGGCAAGCCCGTCATATTTTATTGGGGAAATGAAACCCACTGGTAACCGAACCAGCTTCGGAATATGGCTGAGCGGGTGCTGGTGCTATCTCACACAATATAATGACAGGTAGGGGCGATGGGTGAACAGGGAGGCATTGCCACAGGTGCTTAGAGAGACAGTCATTAAGGATGTTATATGGATAAAACACATGACTATTCTATTTTAACCTTTGTGTGACTGGTGGCTAATTTGGCCTTTACAAAATTGTTAAAAAAACATGAAATATGACTGAAACCCTGGCACATGGGAACTCATCTGAAAGTACTGATGATGGGTTTACATAACCATGTTTATATCATGACTGTCACATTAATAAGGATTGCCTAAACAATTATGATGATGGTGATAATGATGATGATGATGATGATGATAAATAAAAAGATAATAATGATAATAATAATAATAGTAATAATAATAATAATAATAATAATAATAATAACAATAATAATAATAATAATGATATTATTAATAATAATAATAAAAATAATGATGCTAATCTAAACAAATGTCACAATTTTTAGTAGTACTATTTTTTGTAAATGAAGAATAAGTAGAACAGTTAATAGCATAATAGCAGTAGTAGTAGTAATTTAAAATCATTACTTTTAAAGATCTTTTAGATGTCGTACATTTGGCATTGTTCTCCAGCTATTTGTCCTGAAGTGATCCTATCATGTTCCTGCGGCCTGTTGTTCATTGTTACTGTCCATGGCAGCTACCTGTCTCTTCTCAACGCTGAGATGATGCGGAGTTCAAGAAGGTCTCTATTCTGCCATACCTGCACATACACCTCTTAACATCAAGTGTAACAGGTTTGTCACCCTTCAGTGAAAGGAAAAGTCAAAATTTGTTTGCAGAATGGAAGATATTTACACACGAATAGTTTGTTGATTGGCACTTTGTGTGCCGGATAAAGGATGCTAAAAATCATCAATATCATTTTGGCAATTTTCATGCTGTAATGTTTGCTTTTATTTTCAAGATCTAAGGTTACCATCTGTAGACTTCGAAACAGTTCATTGAAAAAGTAATTGCCAAATTGCAATGGATCTTAGTTGATATCAATATAATATGTATTGCCTTTATAACTGTGGGTCTCCGGTGGGTGACCTAAAGCTACGTGGGTTATAACTTATAGGAATGGGTACCAGTACTCCATATGATAAATAATGCTGCTAGTGTGGAAAAAGCTAAGTATCAAATTGCATCGTTTATGATTTGAAACATTTATAAGTAAAAGTGCTTAATTGCTATCTTGTCGTCTCTGGCTAAGAAATGTTTCAAGGTACACCATCATTTTTTTCGAGCCATTTAGAATGTCTGACCTTAGCTTAAAAACCAGCTACATCAGTTGTCAATGAAAATTTTGGGTATCATTGTATCAGTGTCCAAATTCAGCTTGAATACCAGCTGAGTCGATTGTCTAGGAATATCTTAGATATGCCAAAGTTCATTTCAAGTTCTGCGTTTATAATCTTTCGTTGCTTAAATACCAGCTACATCAATTGTCTAGATATCTTAAATATGCCAAAATTTATTTCAAGTCCTGAGTGTATGATCTTTGCTTTCATACAAGCTACATCAATTGTCAATGAATATCTTAGATATGCCAAAATTCTTTTGGAGCCCTTAAACCATATATGATTTCTGCTTTAATACCAATTACATGAATTTTCTATAAAGGTCTAAGGTACGCCAGTATTCATTTTGAGCCCAACGCTTCTAAGTTCATGCAGCTTAAATACCAGCAATGTCTATAATCTATGAAGATCTTAAAGAATTAGCCCTTCTGATGCTGAGGCTATATACTTTTGTTTAAAGCGCAAGGAGGCAAAGATTTTTGAAAACCATCTAAACGCTGTCATGTTGGTATTCATTGGATAGCTGATTATTCTCATATGGGTACCCATTTGCCAGGATTTCAGCTTTTTTGCATCATTTTGTATCAGCCGAATTATCCACAAGTATCATAAGGGTTAGGTACCCCAGTATTCTTTTCGAGCCCTGAGTGTCTGAGCTCAGCCTGAATACCCAGAGCCGCATCGATTCTCTATGAAGGTCAAGCTAGCATCTAACTTGAAAACTTGTCAAACTCTCTGACTGCACATAAAGTACGCTCTATACTAGTGGTATGATTGCTTTGGCCGCTTGGGATTTGACAAAGATAGCATCCTGTGTTCGCTTAATGATCCTCAAGCGCTCAAGCAGAATTGACCAATCGGGTGCAATCTCCGTGTTGCTGTAGTCGGACACCGATGTATCAATGTTTGCCACTTGTAAATCATGTACTGTATCAGAGTGAGTCAACATATTAAATTACCCCTGTGCCTGTGGTGGCAATACTAAGATCTTATTGACTGCGTGAGGGGTTGCTACTGACTGCTCGCTGTCTCTTACAACTTCCCAGGTTAGAATCCCAGCCGGGGCATGTGAGAAGGTTGCTGGTGACTTGGGGTTAGGCAGAGGTCTTTGTTGGGTATTCAGGTTTCCTCCAATACCAACTGGCCTATCACAAATTAGCTTAGATACTGCACTGTTCCATATTTCTTATGCCCTAGAGTTTGTTAAATGGCTATTTTTCAGCTTAGACATATCATAAAAGTGATAAATTTACAAAAGAAAATATGAACGTTTAACTATAAAGCGTTTTAAGTATGAAGTGTTTTCTTGACTTTCTTTCATACTTTCTATGGTGTAGTTCCCTTTTAGACATTTTTTCAGCTTGAATATGAGAAGGAAGTTAAGACTGCTCAGACAGCTGCCATTTGGAAAAAAAGATACAAGTTGTATTTTGTTTAAGCTCACTGTTTGACACCCCTCTCATTCCGCTGTCATGGCGATGAGAAGTCACATGACCTCGAAGGGGTCATCCATGTTTGAGAATATCTTAAAGCATTCTCGTAAGTTTGTTTTTCAATGTTAAGTATACACAATTTCCATCTCGCGATAGGGAAAAACAGAAAGTCACATTTCATGAGGGCGTGGTATATGTTTTAAAGGCAAGGTTCTGTCAGTTTTTTTTTCTCTTGACAACATCAAAAGAGTGTTATCTTTAAACTGAAAAATATTGTTTGATATTATACAGGTGATAGGGATATAGGTACTGGTACTCGATGCGATACCAAATTCCGATATTGAATGGGAAAAGAATTTATTGTTAAAGTTAAGTATTGTATTATATTATATTATAATAGGATATCTATAAAATCAACTTAATTGCTACCCAGACATGTCACTTAAGGCAGGCAGTTTGCAAATCATTTGTGAAATCATCAAAGCTGACAGTGTTAAAATTTAACTAAATTGTATTACTGGGAGGCAGAATGTATCATCATGAAAATATTGTTAAGGTATATCATTGCAAAAATATTTATATTATATCGTAATGTGAAAAAAGGTGCACATCCATAACAAGTACATTTTATTGCTAGTTTAAACTCTGAGATTTTCAAATTTATAATTTTCAAGATGAAAATTGGGAATTGTTGCTCTTTTGAGAAACGATTTTCATATAGTGGTTTGATTTTTCCAACTGATCTGTGATCATTCACCTAAACCAAAAGTTATTTTACTGTTTGTGACCACCCTTAATGAAACCAGGGTTAGGTTCAAACCTAAACATTCTTTCGAAGTATAGATTGAATTTTTGAATTTATATCAGGTAAGTGTTTAAAGAAAAATTAGATTTACTTGATATGAATTCACAATTGCCAAATTAATCAATTTTTCAAGATTCATGTATTTTGGTATAGGCAAACAATCATTTTTCGAGCATTTCTCTATCAAATCTGTGAACAATTCTACAATGTGGACAACCAAGGGTTAAATATATTCTAGTATAACCCTTTAGCCGCTGGTTGCGGATTTGGTCAATACAAAATAATATGAAAAAAGCTGAAAAATGACTGAAACCCTGGCAAATTGGTACTCATATGTAAGTACTCAATGAGTCTCAGCTTTTCAATGAATAACAACACAACAGGGTTCAGACGTTTTTCGAAAAATTGTGCGTCCTTGTGCTTTGGGCAAAAGTATAGCCTCAGCATTGGAAGGCTTAAACCAATCCTACCTTCAGGTTGTGCAGGATGCAGGTAAAACAAATTAGAACTGGGGTGATTCCTAACCTGCGGCGGCGTGGGCGATCATAAATAAACACCGCAAAAACACTCTCCTGGGAAGAGAGGCACGAAAAATGCAAAACCAGAAAAATCAAATCACTGCATTGTAGGTGCGCGGATTAGTGGTAAATTAGCGAGTAATGAATCCTCATCACGATAACAGATAAGGCAGGCATCTCCCAAATCAGACAAAAGGTGCGCTGAATAGACCGGAATAGGGTATTTTTGCAGGTATGGCATCAAGGCACCCCTTTAATCCCATCGTGCCCATGCAACACCCTTTGGGAATCCCGAACCGAAGGGTGGATTGTATGTCCTGGCATGCTTGGTACACAGGTATGGACAGGGAACCCTTTGTCGAGACCCGTCTCAGGTCCGGGTATGTTAAGACTCTGACCTTGAACAAACAGTGATGACCTTGAGAGACTAGTCATGATGAGCTTGCTGTCGTCCAATTAAAATCAGCCCTGCAAGTGCTAAGGCCGTGGATTTAGTCACTGTCAGTCCCGTAAGCCCTCTCTTGATGAGGTCCCTACCCTCATCAGAAAGAGAGTGACTTGGCATCTTATCGTCGTAAATGAAAGTTTCGACTCCTGCTTCGAAGTCAAAAGTCACCATACAAAGGAAATGCAATTCCAATCACAGGTAAGATTTGAGTCCAAATAAACAAAAAAATCAAGAGTTAAAGTGGATAAGTCCACCATCACGGAATAGGATTGAGAACTCTTTTTGTCATTAGTTTAGTGATTAAAGATCCAAAATCATGAAAGTAATCATCATCGTTTCCTCATCAAATTGTTTATTGATACCATGCATGGCAACCACCCCTATAAGCCTCCTCTTCCTCATTATCATCATCATCATCACCATCATTGTCATGACACCACCTCCATCATCAATCATCATCATCATAATTACCGCCATCATCATCATCATCGTCATCACCACCATCATTGTCATCAGTCATCACCACCTCCATCATCAATCATCATCACCGCCATCATCATCATCATCATCACCGCCATCATCATCATCTTCATCAACACCATCATCATCACCATCATTGTCATAACCACTACCATCATCATCATCACCGCCATCATCATCATATTCATCACCACCATCATCATCATCATCATCACTATCATTGTCATCATAACTTTTATCATGCTACCAGTGACTAGCTGTTAGGTGGTGGTTTTCCATGGTAGTGGATACTCTGTTTTCCTCCACAAGTGGAACAACTGGCTAGCTACAACTTCGCCGCTATATGGCAGAAAATGAGAAACACAAAATACCAAATTCCTATTATCTCTCTCATCATTACCATAACCATCATCATCACTATCATCTGTATCACCATCTCTATCATCATCATCATCGCTATCATCACTACTAGCATCATCATCATGACATCATCACTACCATCATCACCACTATCATTGTCATCTTCATCATCATTTCCATCATCCTCATCATCACTAGAATCATCATCACCATCATCATCACCACCACCATCATCATCATCACCACCACTATTATCATCATCACAATCATCATCATCATCACCATCATTATCATGATCATCATATGATCTTGCCATTTTATACTGGCCAAGTATAACACATATTAACACGCCTGTCCCATGGTGCGTACACCATCCCATCGTCAGCAGCAGCAGCAGCAGCAGCAGCAGCAGCAGCAGCAGCAGCAGCAGCAGCAGCAGCAGCAGCAGCAGCGGTACCACAGCCGGGCGTTCCTGTGATGTGCTGGTCCTCCAGTGTCCCCCCCTCTTCCTGTAAATAACTCAGCCGGGCGTTCCTGTGATGTGCTGGTCCTCCAGTGTCCCCCCCTCTTCCTGTAAATAACTCAGCCGGGCGTTCCTGTGATGTGCTGGTCCTCCAGTGTCCCCCCCTCTTCCTGTAAATAACTCAGACGGGCGTTCCTGTGATGTGCTGGTCCTCCAGTGTCCCCCCCTCTTCCTGTAAATAACTCAGCCGGGCGTTCCTGTGATGTGCTGGTCCTCCAGTGTCCCCCCCTCTTCCTGTAAATAACTCAGACGGGCGTTCCTGTGATGTGCTGGTCCTCCAGTGTCCCCCCTCTTCCTGTAAATAACTCAGCCGGGCGTTCCTGTGATGTGCTGGTCCTCCAGTGTCCCCCCCTCTTCCTGTAAATAACTCAGCCGGGCGTTCCTGTGATGTGCTGGTCCTCCAGTGTCCCCCCCTCTTCCTGTAAATAACTCAGCCGGGCGTTCCTGTGATGTGCTGGTCCTCCAGTGTCGCCCCCTCTTCCTGTAAATAACTCAGCCGGGCGTTCCTGTGATGTGCTGGTCCTCCAGTGTCCCCCCCTCTTCCTGTAAATAACTCAGCCGGGCGTTCCTGTGATGTGCTGGTCCTCCAGTGTCCCCCCCTCTTCCTGTAAATAACTCAGCCGGGCGTTCCTGTGATGTGCTGGTCCTCCAGTGTCGCCCCCTCTTCCTGTAAATAACTCAGCCGGGCGTTCCTGTGATGTGCTGGTCCTCCAGTGTCCCCCCCTCTTCCTGTAAATAACTCAGACGGGCGTTCCTGTGATGTGCTGGTCCTCCAGTGTCCCCCCCTCTTCCTGTAAATAACTCAGACGGGCGTTCCTGTGATGTGCTGGTCCTCCAGTGTCGCCCCCTCTTCCTGTAAATAACTCAGCCGGGCGTTCCTGTGATGTGCTGGTCCTCCAGTGTCCCCCCCTCTTCCTGTAAATAACTCAGCCGGGCGTTCCTGTGATGTGCTGGTCCTCCAGTGTCCCCCCCTCTTCCTGTAAATAACTCAGACGGGCGTTCCTGTGATGTGCTGGTCCTCCAGTGTCCCCCCCTCTTCCTGTAAATAACTCAGACGGGCGTTCCTGTGATGTGCTGGTCCTCCAGTGTCGCCCCCTCTTCCTGTAAATAACTCAGCCGGGCGTTCCTGTGATGTGCTGGTCCTCCAGTGTCCCCCCCTCTTCCTGTAAATAACTCAGCCGGGCGTTCCTGTGATGTGCTGGTCCTCCAGTGTCCCCCCCTCTTCCTGTAAATAACTCAGACGGGCGTTCCTGTGATGTGCTGGTCCTCCAGTGTCCCCCCCTCTTCCTGTAAATAACTCAGACGGGCGTTCCTGTGATGTGCTGGTCCTCCAGTGTCGCCCCCTCTTCCTGTAAATAACTCAGCCGGGCGTTCCTGTGATGTGCTGGTCCTCCAGTGTCCCCCCCTCTTCCTGTAAATAACTCAGACGGGCGTTCCTGTGATGTGCTGGTCCTCCAGTGTCCCCCCCTCTTCCTGTAAATAACTCAGACGGGCGTTCCTGTGATGTGCTGGTCCTCCAGTGTCCCCCCCTCTTCCTGTAAATAACTCAGACGGGCGTTCCTGTGATGTGCTGGTCCTCCAGTGTCCCCCCCTCTTCCTGTAAATAACTCAGACGGGCGTTCCTGTGATGTGCTGGTCCTCCAGTGTCCCCCCCTCTTCCTGTAAATAACTCAGACGGGCGTTCCTGTGATGTGCTGGTCCTCCAGTGTCCCCCCCTCTTCCTGTAAATAACTCAGACGGGCGTTCCTGTGATGTGCTGGTCCTCCAGTGTCCCCCCCTCTTCCTGTAAATAACTCAGACGGGCGTTCCTGTGATGTGCTGGTCCTCCAGTGTCCCCCCCTCTTCCTGTAAATAACTCAGACGGGCGTTCCTGTGATGTGCTGGTCCTCCAGTGTCCCCCCCTCTTCCTGTAAATAACTCAGACGGGCGTTCCTGTGATGTGCTGGTCCTCCAGTGTCCCCCCCTCTTCCTGTAAATAACTCAGCCGGGCGTTCCTGTGATGTGCTGGTCCTCCAGTGTCCCCCCCTCTTCCTGTAAATAACTCAGCCGGGCGTTCCTGTGATGTGCTGGTCCTCCAGTGTCCCCCCCTCTTCCTGTAAATAACTCAGCCGGGCGTTCCTGTGATGTGCTGGTCCTCCAGTGTCCCCCCCTCTTCCTGTAAATAACTCAGACGGGCGTTCCTGTGATGTGCTGGTCCTCCAGTGTCCCCCCCTCTTCCTGTAAATAACTCAGACGGGCGTTCCTGTGATGTGCTGGTCCTCCAGTGTCCCCCCCCTCTTCCTGTAAATAACTCAGACGGGCGTTCCTGTGATGTGCTGGTCCTCCAGTGTCCCCCCCTCTTCCTGTAAATAACTCAGACGGGCGTTCCTGTGATGTGCTGGTCCTCCAGTGTCCCCCCCTCTTCCTGTAAATAACTCAGCCGGGCGTTCCTGTGATGTGCTGGTCCTCCAGTGTCCCCCCCTCTTCCTGTAAATAACTCAGCCGGGCGTTCCTGTGATGTGCTGGTCCTCCAGTGTCCCCCCCTCTTCCTGTAAATAACTCAGCCGGGCGTTCCTGTGATGTGCTGGTCCTCCAGTGTCCCCCCCTCTTCCTGTAAATAACTCAGCCGGGCGTTCCTGTGATGTGCTGGTCCTCCAGTGTCCCCCCCTCTTCCTGTAAATAACTCAGACGGGATTGCGCACCTCGGGCTGACTCTTGACAGCTACGGCTATTTCTAAGTGTCGTGTTGACTCATAAATTTCACAGATGCTAATTTGATTACAAGGATAGGTGTCGTGCTGTGGTGGCCGTTATAGTTTCCCTGATGCGTGTAATGAGGCGTGCCCCTCTTGCTGGAGGGTGCCCGACAAACTGCCCGAATTCACGGGGTGCCCAAGGTCCTTGTACACCGCAGCCTTGATCACTGACGACTCCTGTCAAACTCCAGCGAGAATGGTAGACTATGATCTCAGTCTCTGGAAAGTAACATACTTCCTAGGTGTCAGGCTTCGGTTAAAGATTTCAGGGAGACCACAGGACTTCAAGTTGTTACATCACCATAGCCCCACCCAAATTCCTAGTTTTGCTTAATCCAGCAGTCATTCCATGAAAACAATTTTTTTTTAAGTTGAAAGTTATCTTTTCACTGATATATTTCATTTTGCCACTGTACTAGAGGACATTACTGATGTTTAAAATGGTGTTCTTCAACTGATTATATTCTTGATATTCCTTTGAGCAGGGTCTTAAAGCCGGCCAGGCTACAAAGGCAAATATTATTATAGCCCCACACCATTTTCTGTAGCCTCGGGCTATGGGGCTAGTGGCTTATAAGCTGGGCCACTGTTTCCCTTTGGGTTTAACAATCCATAGTAGTTCTCTCAATATAGCCTAACATAAATGAATGACCGTATAGATTAGGCAACTTAATTGGTCCTCCTATTATTCTTTAGTCGTTTTAACATGCTATAATGTTAGCACCACCAAGTGAGAAAAACAAAACAAAACTGCATGACCACCACAGATATTTGTTTTATGGTTGTGATAAAAATATATATACAAATTAGATATACCATAGTACCTAACCAAAACAGCTTAGATATCCAGTCAAGGGAACGCAACATACAAATAAATGATAACTACCATAAATTCTCTGAAATTTAGAGCACCCTAGGAATTTGGGCCACTATAATTATTTTGCAAAATAACTATTGGGAAATATGGACCACCCTTGATCTATTGCTGGTAGCTATTTCACAAAGTATGGACAACTATAACTCTGCTTTATTAGTATGGGTCACCCTCAACCCATAAAAATTGTAGTTATTAAAACGTGTCCCAAAATACGGAGAATTTACAGTATTTTCTCGCAAAAGGGGCATTCTGTCAAAACACTGACTCTTTCAGGCTTTAGAGAGGTTGGGGTGGGAGGTGGGGTATCCTGCAGCTCTCGTGATATTCAATAAAAATTCTTATTGTATAACAACTTTGCCGTATTGCAATACTGTAGTATTTTCATTCTGCAGTTTACATGTGTGGGCTGTGTGCAAGCATTGGTCAAATGACCATCTCATCCATGTTCAAATCAGAGAGCAATATACATGGGGGAGTTGCCACCAAGGGCTTATTACCGTACAATCACACTGTGCACAGTGTGCAGCAACAGTGATATGACTGGTTGTTCAGCACCTGCAGGGTAACTAGTGCTGCACTCGGCTCATTAAGGAGCTGTGACCACATAACAAGGGCTTAAGAGAATAGAGCATTCTTATTGGCTGCAAGCAGGCTTTATCAGTTGATTCACTGCTGTGACCACGTAACAAGAGCTCAAGAGAATAGAGCATGCTTATTGGCATCAAGCAGGGTTTATCAGTTGATCCACTGCTGTGACCTTTGCCGTATTAAACAAGGGCTAAAGAGAATAGAGCATGCTTATTGGCTGCAAGCAGGGTTTATCAGTTGATCTACTGCTCTGACCACGTAACAAGGGCTTAAGAGAATAGAGCATGCTTATTGGCTGCAAGCAGGGTTTATCAGTTGATCCACTGCTGTGACCACGTAACAAGGGCTTAAGAGAATAGATCATGCTTATTGGCTGCAAGCAGGGTTTATCAGTTGATCCACAGTGAGATGTGTGGCTACAGATCCATCCAGGTCTTCCTCGTCTTAGTTCAGATCACCACTCAATCCTTCTTTGTCTCTCCACTGGTAATTGACTTAGTGCCTGAGCTCCGTTTTAAGTGCCACCTACTTTCCTCACTATCATCTTCCAATTAGACCTTCAATTAGTGCACAAACGAATACCCCCCAACTTCCCCCCTCAAAATACCCCCTCCAGAAATCCTTCCCTGCCAATTCATATGTAATCACTGTACTCACTCGAGAAGCTGAACTAGTCTGAGATACCCCGATTCTGTAACCATGCGACTTAATCACACCTCTAACAAGATTCCGCAGCCAAGTAGGGGATTATTGTACAACTGCTGGGGGCTAAGCTAACAGGATTAGCTGTTGATCCAGCGGATTAGGATTAGAAACCATGTAATATTTTGTCGTGATGATCGTATTATAGGGCGTTACGGCGATCCCCAGGGGGCACACTTTAACCCTTCCAATGCCAAATGCTCATATGTGCGTTTTTCCATGAATGTCAATCCACCGGATAGGGATGCAACTGACTGTAGCGAATAGCCCAAAAGTTGCATTCTGCACATGTTGGTGTGCAATTTTCTCTGTATATACTGTGTAAACGATACGAGAGTCCTCATTGGTCTTTGTCTCCTAGTGATGTCACACTGAGGCAAGATTTGAGACCCCTAGGATAGCCAGGTCTTCACTATAGTACATGTGATAATTTGTCTCAGCATAACGGTTAAAAATACAATTCAGCTGTCAAATACTGTAGAATTTAGGAAATGATTCCGAGCATGTAATTAATCTGAATTTACCGAATTAGAAAACCTTGATATGATTAAATTCGGATTAAAACCTTCCCCAATCTGTGTTGATGCGTAATAAAACTGTTCGGTAAAATTAAATTCGGAAAGGTCTTTTTTGGTCAAATTCGGTATATTTGCACCCCGTATTAATTTCCTATTCTACAGTAATGACCTCTATTAGCTGCTCCATAGGGCAACTATGCTGTTTTAAAGGTACAGTCCAGCTGTTGTATAGTTACTAATAAGCTGCTACAGGGTAACAAATCAACTGCTTTAAAGTGGCAAACATTAGTTCTCATGCAGTAACATCCGAAGCTGTTACCACAAATGTGGCTCCACTGAATATGCAACTGGCAGGGCAAAGATTAGCCCTCATTGGTCTTTGTCTCCTAGTGATGTCACACTTTAGCAAGACTCGAGACCCCCAAGATAGCCAGGTATTGACTATAGCACATATGGTTATTGGTCTCCCGCTACCTATCCATTGTTTTATTCATCTCAGCTGTTACATAATGGCAACTGAGTTGCTTTAAAGCTGCAAACAAGCTGCAATAAGCAAACGATAATGAAGTCACTTTAAAGTGGCATCGAAGCTTTTATTTTACCCTTGAAGCTAAAAGATGCAGATGATTCATAAACAGTTAGGTTGTTGTAATTGCAACAAAAGTGTCTTAGAGATGCAATAAATCTGTTAAATAAAACAGATACATAAAGGTGATGAAACTGCATTAAAGGTGCTATGCGGCCACAATAATGGTGATGAAAATGCCTTAATTAATGGTGCTATAAAGTTGTTAAAATAGTTACCACAAAGCAGCTACATAGTGGCGACAAAACTGCATTAAAGGTGCTATAAAGTTGTTTAAATGAATACAACAAAGCAGCTACATAGTGGCGACAAAACTGCATTAAAGGTGCTATAAAGTTTATAAAATAGTTACAACAAAGCAGCTACATAGTTGCGACAAAACTGCATTAAATGTGCTATAAAGTTTATAAAATAGTTACAACAAAGCAGCTACATAGTGGTGACAAAACTGCAATAAATGTGCTGTAAAGTTTATAAAATAGTTACAACAAAGCAGCTACATAGTGGTGACAAAACTGCATTAAATGTGCTATAAAGTTTATAAGATACATGTAGTTACAACAAAGCAGCTACATAGTGGTTATGTAACTGCCCTTAAGGTGCAATAAAGTTGTCATATAATGTCAAGTAGAACCCATAGACACGGGTAGTATTATCACAAACTTAGAATATCTATAGAAATCCATAGATTGACTGAGAGTAAGTTTTGGTTCAAAATAGTCCCGAAAGTTTGAGATGTACCATTTTTGGAACAAATGCCAGGAAACTAATGAGATGCGGGAAAAAGAGCTTTAACAATTTCAAGCTCAGTTGGCTGGAAAAAGGTGGACAGCTCTTGAATACCTGTTAATGAACTGAGCATTGGAACGCTAGAATGAAGTTTGCCAGCTAAACCAGCCTGCGAACCTAGTAGATCTACCCAAATCCATACTTGCCTTAGATGTCAAATAACAAAAAGCGTATAGAGTAAACTATTCCACCTAGTGATATATATATATATATATATATATATATATATATATATATATATATATATATATATATATATATATATATATATATATATATATATATATATATATATATATGTATATATATATGTATATATATGTATATATATATATATATATATATATATATGTTTATGTATATACATATATATACATATATATACATATATATATATATACATATATATATATATATATATATATATATATATATATATATATATATATATATATATATAAATCATACACCAAAATTACTTGACTTGGTAGTGGACTTACTGCTCCAACCAATTTCCCCAGTTACCAACCACCATCTCTATTCACTTTGGCCCCCCCCCCCCCCCCCCCTTCATCCTTTCCCCCTGTCTCCTTGTGTGGCAAATATTTGATCTGCACTCGACTACAACAGGTTATTGTCTGGCCTCCTTGGAGAATTCATTGAGAGTTTAGAGAGTGATCAATGCCCAGCCTTGAGTATCAGTAACAGTCTCTAGCATGTTTATTCACGGAAATTCTCAACCACTCAGACAGCGTGGCTAAATCAACCCTTTCAGGCTCACTCAGTTCCCCTAGAAAACAGTGCTCATTTAGCTCTGCTACCATTATATATATACAGTCAAACTTGTGCAAACGACCACTTCTCTTAAACCACCACTTGCTGGAAACGATATTCCCTGTATATTTTACCTTGATTAAATGACCACTTGCTTGACGCGACCAATGACCATGAAATCTTATACCTAACAGCAAATGGACCTTCATTCAACGGCCACTTGAATGCCTAGATGCCTTAGTCTATTGGCAAGGGCACAATGAAACGACGAAATAGTAAGTAAAAATAAAATAAAATGCAATTTCTGAGGGTCCTCAATTAATTATGGAGTTCAACTTTGATTTTTATGAATTGATTTATTTTTAGATATCAATGAAGAAATTTCAACAAACGCAGATAAACATAACAACCTCAATAATACCTAGGCATTGTTAAAAATTCTTTGTTTTCTCATAACCTCACTCAGACCCGTAACCCCTTCTTAAGAGACCAACTGTTTAAAAGACCACTTTTGACATTTCCCTTGAGCGGTCGCAAGGTTTGACTGTATATATATATATATATATATATATATATATATATATATATATATATATATATATATATATATATATATATATATATATATATATATATATATATATAAATATATATATATATATATATATATATATATATATATATATATATATATATATATATATATATATATATAAATATATATATATTTATATATATAAATATATATATATATATATATTTAAAGGCTGGGCTGAAGAAAATAGTGCATGCCTATTGGCTGCAAGGGATGTTAATCAGTCAATACCTTCTGTGACCCGTAATGAATATATATAAATATATATATATATATATATATATATATATATATATATATATATATATATATATATATATATATATATATATATATATATATATGTGTGTGTGTGTGTATATATATATACACACATCTAATGTGTCAAGTAGCCATTCACAGTGCCTTAGGCCACTTAAAGTCTGAACCACACAGGCCCTATATTTGATGGGCGGAAAGTCTTGACTTGACTATTCGCTGCACACTCGAAGAGTTCAATTGCCCAAGAGAAGTATAATTCAGACTTTTCGAATTAACTCCTCACTTTGCTCGTTCAACGGTGTGTGATCGCTCTCAGGAAAATTGCTTAAAAGTTTTTATGAGCCGATAAACCTTGACCCTCAATTTAGAATCAGTAAATTAAAGGTTGTCAAAACATCAATCTTGTGGCTCAGGTGCAATTAAATCAAAATGTGTCGAAAAACAAGTATATAGTTTGAGTTCATGCACTGATTGTTACGAATGACCCAGTAATTGTGCGACGATTTCCTTTCACCAGGCTCCAGTTCCACCAGTTAGTTTGTACTGATGGTAATCAGTGAAATTATCAATGTTGGCGCTTGAAAATTTCAGTGACCGCAGCCAAATAAAAAAAGTGTTGACAGTTCCTATTACATCCTAAAAAATATAGGTGGGGTTGTTTCTTTTAAAATTTTATTATAATTTTTATTCTGCGATTTGGATGGCTTTAATAACAGTTTGCATTGTAATTGTCTTTGCATGTATGCAGTAATTGTACCTCTGTTCATCCAGAAATTGATAATAATGATTGGGGAATTGATATTTAGGACTGCGAGGCTTCTGTTGGTGGCCCTACTGATTTAGTTAACCTGTTTCTTAATTTTGTTACTGTTTTTGTGAAGGAACTGTTCATTTTTCGGTAGGGTTGGCAAAAAAACTTAAGGGTAGGGGACAAAAACTAGGTAGGGTAGGTTAGGGTTATTTTAGGTCTAAGGCCTAGAAAAAAAAGGTTTGTTTCCTGTAAAGGGTAGGTTGGTTGGTAAAAAAATATTTTTGCAATATTTTTTTGTTCAAAAATGTGTGTTTTATGCATGTTTTATGTTGATTTGGAGTTGAAAGAGCAGTTGGTTTAGGGTTATCTAATACAGAAAAAATCCTTTTTATCCAGTGCACTAATGTGGTAAATGATTTCAGTTTCATATGAATTTTTCAAAAAAATTTTTTTTTAATTTTAGTCAAAATTTTTTTTTTGTGATATCCAAAAATCTTCATTTTCATATTTCTTTGAAACTATATTGGATTCGAGTATGTGGTACGTCTTTGGAGCAACACGTCGTATATAAGGAGACCACGGGCCGAGGGCAAGGATCGAGCAAGGCTATATAGCGAACTAGCGGAAACATTGGTTAAACAGGCGTGAAATTGTCGATGGGGGGCCGGGATTATGATTAGTTCAGCAATGTAGTCCCGGGCAGCAGTACTGGGGCCAGCTACTGGGGCCAGCTACTGGGGCCAGCGTGAACATCATCCACTTAGCACCTACCCCAGTCTGCAAACCTCAATGTCAGGGCTCAATAGGAACTTGTGAAGGCACTTGCCAAGTAGGGGAGGAAAACTTAAATTCTAAACTTAAATCTACCTGCCCGACACAGCTTTGACCTGCCCTGCTAAAGGTGTGATATAATGAACATGAAAGTGACTTTTCTCTATATACTATACTCATAATGTACCAATTAACTGTTTTCCTGCTAAAGCTTTATCTGGACTCATGAAAGAATATTGGCCTTCCCTTGTGTTTTATCATCTCTGAAGTTATATCATGAAATCTTACCTGCCCTTCAGCCATTTTGAATTTTTTTACCTTTGAATTTTTTTACCTGCCCAGGGCAGTAGGGCAGCCCTTTATTTTGAGCCCTGAATGTTAACTCTCTCACACCTAGAAGAATCACATGGTCTGACGCAAATGGACATATCTTAACCCATTAATGCTTTTAAAAGAGAATCACTTGAAATTGTTGTCTGGATCTTTCATACATTTGATGATTACTTTGGAATCCAGAATGATTTTACAAAATATTTGAAGGAGAGTTGTTGGCATTTTTCTGAATGTTAAATTACTTCTCCTTTAGGTTTATTTCCAAAGTGGTTTTAGCTTGCAATATTTCATCAAAATTGTCAGGTTGCTTTTGGCCGCTGTTCTCAGAATAGGTCTAGTATGACCTTCACGTTATTTGATAGTTAAATATTTATCTAATGAAACAGTCCATCCCCTGGCCCTGTTTGGACGGTTAAACTGCTCTTACAAGGCCTAAAAAATAGTTTGTTTCCTATAAAGAGTCGGACAAAATAGGGTTACAGGTAGGAGGGTAATTTCTTTTTTGAGTATTTTTCTTATGAAGAAAAGCATGTTTCGTGGCAGCTGTAGTTGTACTGCAGTTTTCCTATCCTGACTGTATTTATGATGATTGGGTGTTGCGAGGGCAAAAATAATTAGGGTTGCGATGTTTTGAGTTAACCCTTTTTAGGGTTGTGTTACAGGGAACAAACAGTTTATAGGACACTTTTTAACAATGACAATTTTTATATGTTGAGGGTGGCCCATGTTTTCTGAAAATACAGACAAAGCAGAGTAATAGTGGCATACATTTCCCTTAATGATGACCAGCGGTAGATCAATGCTGGCCCAGATTTTCCCTGAATTATTTTGCACAATAATCATAGTGGCCCCAATTCTTAGAGTGGTCTAAATTTCCGAGACTTTATGGTAGCTGATTGTCATAGTTTCATGAAACGAAACCGGGGCCTGGCCTTATTTGGATGGTAGAACTATTCTTAGGACACACTCAGGTGGGTATTCACACTGGTATTTTCTAAGAGAAATGCTGACTTCTCATCATGGTAGTCTAGTCAGCCTAAAAAAGATGTTTGTTCTCTTTGTGGTTCAAAAAAATAGGGTAGCTAGGTAGGTAAAAAAAAAACTTTTTTTTTTGGGGGGGGGGTTATTTTTTTTCAAAAAATGTATTTTTATGCATGTTTTATGTTATCTAGGAATTGGAAGGACTGAAAAAACCTTACGGCAGTTTTTTTTGTAAAAACTTATTTAATATGGTAGGGTTACAGGAAACAAACAACTTTTTTAGGCCTAATGTTTGTGAGAGGGAGCAGGTTGACCCCACAAGCCTCTACTGTATACAGAGCTGACGCCTACGTTTGAACAGGACATGATGGCAATTATTTAAACACTACTTCAATGAAGTATCACTATAAGATTAACTTAGGGATGAGGAGCTACAATATTTACGGGGTCATTTGTAAATCTTTTGAATATTATGGGCCAACTAAGCCTGTTGCTTCAGCTATATTATGAAATAGAAAGCACTAAAATATCTAAACTGATGAAAAGTTATGTGCAGTGTTCATTTCCCAAAGAAATATATTGAGTAATCTCTTATTTTCATCAAACAAGAAGGGTAAAACAGTATTAAAACATTGCCATTACATATGTATTTTATAGGGGTTGGACGTTACGTTTGCTCACAACACGATACGTATTGCGATACAGTAGTCACGGTACAATACACAAAAGGATGCATGCTTTTTATTTTCTTAAATGCTTTTTTTTCACTTTATTCCCTTTTTCTTTTCAAATTTTATTAATTCTATTCTATTTTTATTTTATTTGAATACATGTATCACTTGATTTGAGTTATTCAATGTTAATTTACTTCATTATATTTAATTTGTTTGATTCAGTTTTTCATACATATTACAATTTATTTTACTTTGAATTGTCTTCATTTTGAGGCTATGTCTACATAGACATACATTATGTTTGTTAATTTTTGAGACACGAATGTAGTTTCTTTTGAAATCCTTGATCTGCCTCTGAGATTCTATGAAGAATACATAGATCTGTACATTCAGCTACATTGACAGTCAATTACAAATATCGCCATGTTCCATGTACATTAGCTAGCTAGGAGTATCATTGGACATTTCACAAGAGCTCTATCAATATGCTAGGGGGAATATGCAGGGATTTGATGCATTCACGGCTGTTAAGTGGCCAAAACACTCTATTATGGGGATATTGTTGACTAGGCTCCTTTCTCTAAAAAGTTGGCATCCCTTCTGTATTGACCAACCAATGTGGTGTAGTACCAGCAATGATAGATAGATGGCACCACCTGGTCCTCCTATCCTGAGAGGATTTGAGACTTCTATTCACCTAGTGAGAAAAATGAGAACTAATTTGACCACTCTGGCCACCTTAGTTTATATCCTGGCATGAGTGGGTTAATCCAAAACTGTCCCGACTATTGTGGATGTATATCTTCTTTGGGAGTATTTTTTTTAGAAAGTATTTAAAGAAGTGTTGATCAGAGCTCAAGCCAGGACTTTTTTAGTTATGCTTAATTCCAACAATATTCTACGAAAGTATCATAAGTGCAGAGAACACCTGTTTAGAACATATCCAGGCACTTATTGGTGTGTCCAATTAGTAATTTTTCCTACATTTGTCTTATGCCAAACTGTAATGGGAATTATTGACCAAAATCCAGTACCAGCTAATTTTCAAGTTATGTTACAGGTTTTTTTTTAAATTGGCGAGCAGGTCTAACTTCTTAAAATATTTTTTTTACTTGTATACATATATGTGTGCATGGTTCTCTCGGTTGTGTTACTACAAACACATACGTGGCATTGGAAGAGTTAAAGTAGCACATTAGTGGTATTTAACGCCACATGTCACCGTGCTCAACTGAGCCGAACCAGCCGAGAATCTAGATGAACTCATCAAATGGCTATTAACGACCCTCACCTGCCTGCCTGGGTTGCCCAGGTATACACGGACCACCAGCACGGCTCCTGCTCGTTAATTTCACAAATAAGGCACACGGTTGAGAATGACACATACAGACACATACGAGGCATGACTTGAAATAGACGTTTTGAGGAATTCTTTCATGGATTTGTGATTTCGCGTGTGTGGTCGTTAGTCGGTCATTGAGGGTTTTGTCAACTTTGTGGTGCTTGGACATATTCATCTGTTATTATCAGACGTCAACGAGTTTAGACATCACCTTCTTATAACACTTTCCAACTGTAAGTATCTACTATAGAAATATGGTATCTAGTTGATCATTGAGGGGTTTCGTCAATTTTGTGTAATGCTTGAACATAATTCATCTGTTATTATCAGACATCAACAAGTTAATTTATGATATCAACTTCGTATAACACTATCAAACTTGGGATGAGTAAACTTTAACTGTAAACAGTTTGTGTAAGGATCTACTACCTATAGAAATATGGTATCTGGTCGACCATTGATGGTTTCGTTAACTTTGTGGTACATTTAAGCATATTCATCTGTTATCAGACATCAACGAGTTTAGCACCTTTTTATAACACTCGCAAGCTTAGGGTGAGTATATACTTTAAAACTTTAAATAGTTTTTGTAAGTATCTAGCCACTAGCTATAGAAATATGTAATCTAGTTGACTCTTATTTAAATCTCAGGACCTATGTTTTGATGACCTCTGAAAATATCTTGAACTCATTAACACTTGAGAGTTCCTCAAGTAATTGTTGTCTGGATTTATGATACGTTTGACGATAGCTTTGAAAGATTTCAAAAATATTTGAAGGAGAGTTGTAATGATTTGATTAACATTTCTCCATGAAATATACTCCTAGCTTTGCTTTTGCCTGCTTGAGTTCATTAGATCTGTAAGGCTGTGTGAATTGATGGGTCAAGGAATGAATAATTTATTGGGGAAGTATTTAAAGGAGATTTTTCCTTCAAATATATACCTTAAATATAAGTTGCTTTTGTTACCGCGGTATCCCCCAAAAGTGAGGCTGTTTTGACATATACCTAAGGTGAGGGGGTCAGTATAGCACTCAACTCCCTTTCTACAGTTTCATTTTAGGTTGCCGTGTCGGTCGACAAGTACCGATTTGATGTACATAGCAAAAAATTAGTGACCAAGGTTAATGGAAATTGGATACAATATAAACACCATACTCAGCTGAGTAAAACCAAAAAAGGAATATCATTCCCCTCATAACGTGATCATTGGCTGAGAGCAGTTATAGTTTTTGTTATTGTTTACTATCTATTGTGCATTGTTATTTCTCGGGTTACCTGCTGTTTTCCAATTAGGCCAGGTGAGGCCCCTAAGGCTATTAACCCTTCCATTCCCAAATGATATGATGTGAATAATCATTTATTATCCAGAGCAAAAAAAACAGTTTCTTTCATCAAGTGCTGTATTTAATGCTGTACCCAGAAACCACCCCTAAAGGGAGCACATTAACCACACATAATGTAGCTTTTGATTACCACGATAGCCCTTAGCTAAAAATATATTCCCGCCATTATGTATTTCCTGTATAAAAGAGAGTTAAATATCTAGCTGTGTGTGTGTGTGTATTTATGTACGGGAAAACAGCCTACATAGGGAAATGCAGCACAGACTGTGAAGTGATGAATATCTAACAAAAGCGGTTGCCAGGTAAGCTTGATATTGATTATGTATAGAAGAAGTTCTATAGTTGAGTCATGATGGTGATGATGATGATAATGATGATGATGAAAATGAATTTGGTGAAGATGATGATGATGTTTTGTGATGGTCACATATGAGTGCTTATCTTAAGTGTCACATCTTTGAGGAGTGTAAAAAGGTGACATAGGAAACAGATCCTTATCACAAGCCAGTTTCCTCTAGCCAGCTCTAGTTAATGATATATGTTTAATCAAGCACTATTTTCTTTATATATAAAAATCATATATATATATATATATATATATATATATATATATATATATATATATATATATATATATATATATATATATATATATATATGTGTGTTGTGTGATCTCTCTATGCAGAGGGTCTTTTCTGAGGTGATATTTCATTCTTAAGTCATGATCTTTTCAAACAGATATATATACATATAAATATATATATATATATATATATATATATATATATATATATATATATATATATATATATATATATATATATATATATATATATATTTATATATATATATATATACATACATAAAACAAAATTATTGAATTGGTAAGGAATAACAGTCAGTCTTTATGCAAGTGGGTGGCCTCTCTTGATAGGTGGTCCTATATCAGAGGTGTTCTTTGACTAAAGGTTTTCTTTCTCATGGGGTGGAATGGACATGTTCTCCCATTACATGTGGTGACTCCATATTGGGCAGGTCAGTGTTTGTAGAGAATCCTTACCAAAAATCTTTCTTTTAACCAGAGTCCGCCACATACTGGACCCGTGGCAGAAACAGGTTGATGTTTTAATTTTCACGGTATGACTACATGTCAGTGGTACATAAGGCTGCCAAATGTCTACTGATGATGTGTGGTTAGAATGTGGTAGTTATGTGGCACTGTCTAGGTTATGTGGCTATTCTACCATCGGGCTGCCATGTGTCTACCATGATGTGTGGTTAGAATGTGGCAGTTATATGGCACTGTCTAGGTTATGTGGCTATTCTACCACGGGGCTGCCATGTGTCTTACCATGATGTGTGGTTAGAATGTGGCAGTTATATGGCACTGCCTAGGTTTGGTGGTTAGAATGCAGTTAAACTACATGGTAGATAGACCCTTGGGTTAAGGACCAATCACTAGACACACTTGTACCACAGAACAACCTAGTTTCTGCCACACGTGTGGCACAAACTGTTCCAAAGTCTTTTGGGAGGGCATGCTGAGCAGGGGTCCAGCTAGACACTTAACCCCATAGCCAATAGCTACAGAAAATTGTGTTGGGCTATTATGATATTTGGCTATAAGAAAAGTGAAATTTTAAGATCATGCTAAGAGCAATATCAGTAATAAAATCAGTTGAGAAACACCATTTGACACATTGGTTGTCCTTTGGTACTAATCCAATATGATACAAAACAGTGAAAAAATAGGTTATGCCTTCAAAAATTGTTTTTAGGGAAGTACATACTGCAGTGGCACTGCAGGATCAAGAAAATCTAGGACTATGTAATCTTAGGTTTGGCTATCCAGGCTATTTGAAAACCTGAAGTCCAGTGGTCTCTTAAAGTATTTAACCAAAGCCTGACCCCTGCTGAACAGGTGGTCTTTTCTTACAGGTGGCCCTAATCTGGGACATCTAACAGCTATTTACAATTTTCAAACAGCGTTTTCTTCTTCACACTCTTGTGTATGTTACAACAGTAATTGATTGTCTTCACAGTACTCCACATTCCTCAGCAAAAAAACATATGTATTGTTATTTACGGTCGTGTAGGTTTTGTGCTCTAAATGATAGGGGTCTAGATGCCCTAATAAAACACCCTTCTTCCTGTCTTATTTTCCAATTATAGCTCGGTAAAGATATAATCTTACCTTGAATAAAAGAATTGATATATGTAGCGGGAGACCAATTACCATATGAGCTATAGTGAAGACCTGGCTATCCCAGGGGTCTCAAATCTGAATTAATCTGGCTTAATTGTGACATAACATTACCCAAAGTTCTTTAAAAAGTGTGACATCACTAGGAGACAAAGACCAATAAGGACTTTTGTATCGTTTACATGACAAAGAAACTTGCACACCAACATGCTCAGAACAAGGTTTTTGGGCTGTTCGCCACAGCCAGCCTCGGGTCAGGTTGACCGCCTGGTTTCATATCCACTTGTTTTATTCATCTAAAATGTTACTAGATGGAAAAAGGACTAAAGGAAATCTTCAATGCAATTCAAAACTAATATTTCTTTAACCCATTTATGCTTAATACCAGCGAGTTCCTCTAGATAATGTCGTCTGGATCTGTGATACTTTTGCATTACAGGAAACAAACTTCTTTTTTTAGGCCTTATAAACAATTCATCTCTCATCTATTTTAATCTAAGTTTATTATTTTGTTAGTTGCCTTTTTGTTAGCCAGTTGGTTTTG
>OZ012696.1:2957524-2980024 GCA_963942565.1 Maea johnstoni | reverse complement strand
GAAAATCATGTCATACCATGTATAAACATGTTATACCATGATGACATGATTTTCATTCAAACAGGGTTTCTTTAATCTGGGCATCAATCATAAAAAGAATATTCAAGAGAAAAATTCTCAACTCAACACAATCAACATTTCTTTTTCCAAATTATGCTTTACTAATAGTTTTTTCCAGTGAAATTATAGTTTTTGGCCGCTAATTTTCACAGGAGTTCTAAGCATAAACGACCTACCATATTTGCCCATATAAGCGCAAAGACCCCTAGTGACTGCAGCCCCACCCCTATTTTTTACCTTTTACATAAACCCCTTTCCTATATAATTACGCTTTCCTTCACATTGCCTTGAAATATTTCTTATTTATGATGGATATGGCAGCCATGCCTTGCAGCCATGTATCGGCGTTGGATTGTTGCTACGATCAGCACCGCGCAGAATTTTGCCAGCAGTCCTTCTGACATATTTTTGGATGATTATGGTAATTTAGCTTCCACTTCTGGTAGAACACTCAACGATTTGCTTCCCAACATAAAAACATAACAATTTATGCAGGGGGAATATGATCAGTGGCTGCTGTGAAATAGATCATCTGTTTTCCCCATGCCTTAATGCTGTTTACTAATAGTCTTCTACCAGAGTATGCACCCATTGACCCATGTGCTGTCATTTTAGGGCACCATGTACATTTCAGTTCAGGGGTCTAGATATTTTAACCTATTAACACTTAAGAGTTCCACTTACAATTGTCTTGAACAATGATACGTTTGACAATAACTTTGGAGTTAAGAATGATTTTACAAAATATTTGAAGGAGAGTTGTTGGTATTGTTCTGAAAATTATTTTTCCTTCAAATATTTTCCTAAATTTGCTTTTGCCTTGAAGATTTTATCAAATATGTCAGGCTGCAATTGGCAGTTGTGAGCATTAATGGGTTTACTGACATTAATTCCTGTTTATTGTGAGATCTCCTTAACCCTTAAATGCTCACAGTGGCAAAGAGCAGCCTGACAATTTTAATGAAATCTCTGAATTAAAGCATATTTGGGAAAATGTTTGAAGGGAAAAAGTTGATAAGAACCTTAGAAACAACTTGCATTTAAATATTTTGTAAAATTATTCCCCATTTTAAAAATAATTGTCAAATGTATCATAGACCTTAGATAAAAACAAGTGGATATGAAACCAGACGGTCAACCTGAACAGGCTAGCCTCAACGAATAGCCCAAAAGCCATGCTTTAGCTGCCCATATATTGCTGCGCAGGTTTCTCTGTAATGTAAATGATACAATGAAGAGCCCTGATTGGTCCTTGTTCACTCATGAGTCATGACCTCACGCTGATACCTGATCAGAGACCCCTGGCATGTCCAGCCCTTCACTATTGCATATATAGTAATTAGTCTCTCGCTACATATCCATTCTTTTATTCATCTAAGCATGGACCTAGATATCAATTCCCAGAGTAACTCTTGTGGGCTAGATATAGTTAGTTACCAAGGGTTTATGGGCATAAACAGGGTGATAAGAACACAGCTCTTTCAAATATTTTGTAAATATATGCTCTAATTTCCTAATTTGAATTCAAAAGCAGTGAAACAGCACTATTTTATCAATCTCTGACCATGTTTACTTTATACATTCAGTCATGCCTGAGATATCCCAGCCAGGGCATGTGAGAAAGTTGCAAATGACTTTGGGTTAGGTGGTGGTTTTCACCGGGTACTCTGGTTTCCTCCACCAGTAAGGACTGTCTTATAGTCACGACTTAGACATAATGGCAGAAAAAGTGACGAAAAATCGAAATTCTGATATCCTTAAAAAGGTGCTGTGTCCATGGACTTATAATACTTTTTTGAAAACAAAATATTTGGAGAAGAGTTGTGTGTTGATTGCATTCATGCTAACATTTCACCCTGAAATATATTCCAAAAATGTTCTGCTCTAAAATATGTTACCAAGTTAGTCAGGACTAATTAAATTAACACTACAGGCATCAATGGGTTAGTATGAGGGATACACGGCATAATAAGAGTTTTCCATGCATTAAGTTCAACACAATGTCAATTAGGCCTAAGGATATATTTTTGTTTTCTGTAAACTGACCCTAAAATGTTTTACTCTAAAAACCCTTCTAAGTTTTTTCTGCCCTTCCAACTGCCAATCAACATAAAACATGCATGAAACACACATTTTTGGAAAAAAAAATTATTAATCTGAAAAAATATATATTTACCTACCTACCCTATTGTTTCAGACCATTACAGGAAACAAACAATTTCTGTTTAGGCCTAAGAATGTGGACGAAAGAATGTGAAATATCTACTCTAAGACCTTCAAAGAGATAAGATTTAAAGCTATCAGACTAAAAATACCTTGATCATAAAAGACAACATGGTGTATTGCATTCACCCCACCCTGCATCAAACCAACCTGACAAAATAAGCAAATGCTCCAAGAGAAAGCTGCATTCTGTGGAAAATCAATCAAGGTGTGATTGACACTTCTGAAAATAATTCTTCAAGAATTTGATTTTCACATATGTAATTAGATCATTTTTTACAAGGGAACTTTGAGGCTGAAAGGGTTAATTATTTTGGCGAGTCTTTGTGTGATTTGTCTATATATGCTAAAACTGAGCCCTCCTCAAATACACCTACTTATCTTGGGATACTGCTGTCGGCATGACCTATTTATTCTTACATTTGAGTGTCCAAAACATCCTCAGACTAGGTATGTCATTGGATAGACTTGTATTGTTATATCAAATCAAAATTTTCTTTGGTAAAATCAAAAAAAAAATGGTAATATCAATGACATCCATATATACCCTGACTGTTTTGGTATATTATCTTTATGGCCTTGTGGACATTTTTCAGAAAACATTTAATGGAGAAATGTTGATTCTATGTATTTAAACCCACAATCTCTTTCAAATATTTTGTTATTTAATTATGCTTTCCTAAGCTGTTTTAGAATAATAATGTCTAAGTCTTCATCCTCATCATGCATAGATTCTACCACTATATGCTTTCCTAAGCTACCGTATTCGCCCGATAAAATAAGCGCACTGACTTAAATTTTTCGCCAGGGGGACCAGCAAGCGTCAAAGATCGTCTCCTCATGTTAGATTTCTACTGTTTTAGTAGAACGAGAAGGTATATAGATGGGGACCGTAACTGCCATCTATCGGCCATTTCTTGTTGCGGTGCGTAACACCGTGATCGGCACTCATTGGGGGATGCGGTTATATGAATGTTTGACAAAACCCCTGCTACAGAACGGTGCGCTTAATCGGGCAAATACGGTATTTTGAAATAATTATTTCTAAGTCCTCATCTTCATCATGCATAAATACTACCACTACTACTACTACTTTTACTAATTCTTCTGCTACTGCTACTTCTACTGCTACTGCTACTGCTACTACACTACTACTACTACTACTACTACTACTACTACTACTACTACTACTACTACTACTACTACAGTAACCATTACTACTACTAGTACTACTATTAATTCTAATGCTACTACTACTACTACTACTACTACTACTACTACTACTACTACTACTACTACTACTACAGTAACCATTACTACTATAACTATACCACCATAGCAGCACAGCTATTCCACATAGTACGTACTGCTTGTCAGTTACTCTTCTAGCACATTAAGTGATCTATACTGCTGCTGAAGTTGTGGTCAGACTTTGGCAAGCATTTCTCTCATGTTGGCACGAGCCCCACTTTGGAATCGGTTCTAGTTTTTTCACCAATAACCTCATCTTGTAAACCTGATTCTGGTTGGCGGCCATGTCTTAAGCGACATCGGTGAAGTGATTACGCACATCAGGGATCTTCAGTAACCGCAGGCAATGGGCATCTTTAGAATGTCTCAGCGTCTCAATTGCTTGTTGCTAACTAGTCATTTGTGGCCAATTTAGAAGCTATTTCCCTGCCCAGATTGTCAAATTAGAAGATTTTATTGAATTTGGCAAATAGATATTCTCCAGGGGGACTGTAGCGCTCAGTGTCTGAAGTAGTGTGTTTGGTCTACATGCAGTAGATGTAAGGCTTAGAGATGACAAAAGATCACACCCAAAATGTCCTGTCTCAATTTAACCATTGGTATACCATGTTTATACCACATTTATACCACGAGACCTGTGGCGAAACTGGTTTGGAATTATCGTAACTAAGCAGTTGTAACTGAAGGAAACCAGAATACCCTATGAAAAACCAACGCCTAACCCCAAGTCACTGGCAACTTTCTCAGATGCTATGGCGGGAATATATCAGGCATGACTGAATGTATATAATGTAAACATGTTCAGAGCTTGATTGAATTGTTTTACACCTAACTCCAAGTCACTGGCAACCTTTTCACATGCCCTGGCTGGGATTCAAACCCAGGCAGTGGTGAGAGACAGCTAGCAGTCAGTGGCAATGCCTTAGACTACCTGGAAACAGATAGATGTTTCAATTTCCATGGTCTGACCACAGGGTTGGGGCTGATTAGACTGGTTAAGTGGTAAACCTGTGGTCGATCGGTACTACATGATTCTACCACAGGTCAGCCATGTGTCTACCATGTGATATGTGGTTAATACATAGGAATTATGTGGCACTGTCTAGATTGTATTGTTAAAGTGTGTGGTAGTCTTGAGGTTATTGGTTAATAACTAGGCACTCGTACCACAAAATAACATAAAGTTTCAGCCACATATGTGGCACAGACTATTACAATCATTTTCATTTAAGGGCTAGGAGGCATGCATAGGTATATTTAGCTTTCCTTATCTTGTATTCTTTAACTCTTTAGTATGTTTTTCCAGGAAAACATCTCTAGCCCTGAAAGTCGAGAAGAAATATTTAGACCTTGAAAATTGAGAATTTAAAAAAAAATCCAATATCAAATGATCTGCCCCTTATCCCTAACAACTTAAGAAATATGAAATATGAAAGTGTCACTTTAAATAATCTGTTCCTCACTTATTAATGCAGATTTCGAAAATCATTTCTTCTCAATCACTATAAATAACAGATGGAATATTTCTTGTGTCTGGCACCCGTAACCAGGGTTATGTACATTTACATTAGCAACAGGACAAGATGTCATAAGAATTCATATTTATTTTGTTGAAGTTTGAGCATCTTTGAGAAATCACTTGTGAATGTGTTTTGTTAAACCCCCCAGTGAGTACTTTGACAGCTGCCAGAAGAGGGAGTTTTTATGATGATATATGGACGAAAATTTGTCAAAACGGGTATAAATACTGAAAGCACATTGCGACAGCTGACAGATGCTTGGTGACAGGGTTCAAACTCTCTAATTCTGCTGACGTTTTAACACATTTTTCTTTCTTCGCAAATAGTTCGCAACACTCTCGGAACTCCTTAACAGAAAATCATAGAAGATGTTTTTACCCTCAGGGCGACCGCCGACATTGGTAAATTAATCGAATCTGAAGTCGCCTTTGACCCTAGGATCTCGATCAAAGGATTGAGTGAGCTTCGACCACTCGCCCGTGTCCAACTTCTTCTACTTCAACAATCATCGCTTGGCGAAACTTGTCAATGAGGCAAACATGGCATCCGAATTTGTGAACATTTTATCCAGATTCAGGGGCCACTACACCTACTCACAAAATAAGAAATGTGCTTTATGCATGCTTGACAGTATTTATCCTTGTTCCTAAAAATGCATCAAGTAACAGTAGCCCTGTAACATGTGTACTGAAGAATCTGGCCTGTGTTGGCATTGATTAAGATGGACACCCACCAATTTGTTGTAGTATTTTGATACACCTGGCATAAAAGGCAGCCCGTGCATAAGGTATCAGGCCTGTCTTATGGGTAGAAGTTGAGTTGAAAGGAAATTTCAACACTGTCCTGTAGCGATCACACTCTTTTGGGTATAAGAGCAAAGATCTGCAGCATTTTATTTTCATTGATCCTGAGAATACTGATTCATCAAAGTTGATTCATGAAGTTGACTTACTGAGGACCACTTATACCTGAGAAAAGCAGAAGGTAAAACTATCATTGTTCTGTATGTAATGATGAATGATAGCTGAGATTTGCAGCACTTTGTGTGTACAGATTCAACGAAAACTGATTTGTAAAGGGGGGGGGCGGGGTTGTGAAATCCCTCAAACCCCTAATGTATCAGCTTAACTGGGGTTTTACAGAGATAATATATCTCCTTTTGAGCAAAACATAGGAAAAGACAAAATTGAGCATGAAAATAGATATTTTAAATTGGAGGAGTTGATGAAACTAAAACACCCTCTGTATCAGCATTACTCTTTTTAACAGAGAGATAATATAGCTCATTGGTTTAAGCAAAACTAAAGGAAAGACACATTCTAGCATGAAAATAAACATTTTGAATAAGTAAATAAGAGGGGTTCATGAAACCCCTCAAACCCCCTATGTATCTGCATTGCTGTTTTAACAGACAGATAATTGTAAAGCGGTTCATTAAAAACTCTTGAAACCTCTCTTTATCTGTAAGTGCATTTCTTTCTATTATTATTACCGACATTTCTTGATCTCGTTCATTTAAGTCGTGCCAGATGGCAGGAAAAGTGGATTTAATACTCGCCCCTTACTCATTTCTTTCTATCGTTAATACAGACATTTCTCGATCTCGTTCATTTCAGTCGTGCAAGATGGCAGGAAAAGTGGATTTAATACTCGCCCCTTACTCATTTCTTTCTATCATTTATACAGACATTTCTCGATCTCGTTCATTTCAGTCGTGCCAGATGGCAGGAAAAGTGGATTTAATACTCGCCCCTTACTCATTTCTTTCTATCATTTATACAGACATTTCTCGATCTCGTTCATTTCAGTCGTGCCAGATGGCAGGAAAAGTGGATTTAATACTCGCCCCTTACTCATTTCTTTCTATCATTTATACAGACATTTCTCGATCTCGTTCATTTCAGTCGTGCCAGATGGCAGGAAAAGTGGATTTAATACTCGCCCCTTACTCATTTCTTTCTATCGTTAATACAGACATTTCTCAATCTCGTTCATTTCAGTCGTGCAAGATGGCAGGGAAAGTGGATTTACTGCTCGCTGTGTTTCTACTAGGAGTGATGTCGACTTCTACCACGTACATTCAACCGAAAATCAAGAAAAAATATGAGGAGCCCACTTTACATAAGAAACATGAAGGGCATGGGAAGGGGGCAAATGAAATCCTTCTCAACTCAAAGAGGCGAGGGTCGGAGTTCCGTAATGATAGGGTGAGTGGTTTTGATACTTGCATTTCAACCATTTTACTTGAATTCGGGGTACAGGGTGTTTCTTGATCGTGTTATTCGATACCCTTTCTGTCCATATTATACCGTCAGCAGGGTGGAGCATTAAGGGCTGCAATAACCAATACTTGCATTTCAACCATTCAACTAGATTTTTGGGGTGCAGGGTGTTTCTTAATTCTGTCACTCGTAAAAACCTTTTGCACTATGTACAATATTATGCCACCATTGATACAATTTGGAACTATGAACACTGCTGGTTGGCCATGCAAGCTGGCCATCTGAATTACAATTGAATTGAGTAGCAATTTCAAATTGAAATAAAGGTATAGAAACTCATGTCCTTTGCAAAGTTATGTCCAACCCCTGAACTTATACCTTCCACCAACTGGTGGTCAACGGCAAAACTAAGTAAGTGTGAACCCCCTTATGGTCAACCCCTGAATTTGTAGCTTCCACCGCCTGGTGGTCTACGGCAAAACTAAGTATGTGTGAACCCCCTTATGGTCAACCCCTGAATTTGTAGCATCCACCGCCTGGTGGTCAATGGCAAAACTAAGTAAGTGTGAACCCCCTTATGGTCAACCCCTGAATTTGTAGCTTCCACCGCCTGGTGGTCAGCCACCAAACTAAGTGTGAACCCCCCTCCTAATTATGGTGGCAACTTTCTGCCAGCATTTTTCCAGGAAATATTTTAAGGGAAATTGTTTATCATGTCTCACCGCATATCTCTATTTCAAATCATGTCACAATTATCGCCGAGTTGTTATCTAAAGCACCATAGGTTCAGATGATTCTTTTTGCCTGTTTAATAAGGAAGAAAGGGCTATAACCTCTTCATTTCTAGCGATCTACATTACAATTAAATGTCATCTGGATCTATTTTTAAAAATAACTTTAAAATTGAACAGAAATTGGCCAAATATTTGATAGAGAGTTATAGGTAGAGTTTGGATAAAATAATCTTTCCTTCTAATACTGGGTCCAAAATACTGAGGGAAGAAAGATATCGCTTAAACTGTCTTTTATGGCTGCTACTGGCTCGTTCAATGAGTTAGAAAACAATCTTTCAGCTTAAACCTGTGAGTATATATATTAACCCTTATGCTGCTCATGGTTAATTTGGCCAATAAAAAATGATGCAAAAAACCCCTAAAAAAGTGACTGAAACACTGGCATAAAGGTACTCATCTGAGAGTACACAGTGAGAGCTCTCCTATAATAATGATAATAATAATAATTATATTAATAATAATAATAGTAATAATAATAATAATAATAACAATAATAATAATAATAACATTAATAATAATAATGTTGATGATAATAATAATAATAATGATAATGATAATAATAATAATGATAATAATAATAATGATAATAATAATAATAATAATAATGATAATAATAATAATAATGGTAATAATAATAGTCTTTATTTAAAGAGGTTAACTCCAATGGTAAGGATCTTCCCTGAGGCCCTCTGGCATGTTTACAAGTAGCCCGAGGGCCCCAGGGTTACAAATTAGTACAGCACATTGCTTTAAGGTATTGACACTTAAATGCAGGTTAAGAGATGGTGCACATCTGATTGCTTCATTCAAGATATCCTAGACTTTGGGCTCTGAGAATGAAATGAGTAACCAATGAATACCAACATGACAGGCTTTAGATGGTATTCAAAAATCTTTGCGTCCTTGTGATTTGGATGGAAGTAGCCTTAGAATTGGAAGGGTTAGGAAACAATCGTTAAACCTAAACCTGGGTATAGATATTAAAGAATGGGCTTGTATCCCTTGGAATTCAGTAGGTTACCCCTGGAGATGACTGATAGATATAGATAAGTGACGGGCAATTTTATAGCAGGAATCACTCACTATTCTATCTGCGATGGCGGCACAAGATAAGCTTCCCTCGTAAAAGCTGCATATTCCAGACTTCCCACAATGCATCAGCATCAATTGATCCTCGTCGTCTCGCTTGATTTCTGCCTGGAGTTTTGATAAAGGTTTTGAGCTCCAGCGTGGTTACGATACCTACAGGAGGCAGCGGCAGCGGATCCAGGATTTCACGGTAAGGGGGCGTGCAATTTGGACATTTCATTTGACCCTTAAGGGAAGTAATCCCCGACCATATAAAGCATTGCTCCTTAAAAAGATGAGTTGGTCTACTTCAATTGGCAATATCTCTGGATCCAAATAGGCTACAGAGTTAGAATTATTGGAAAGCTGGAATTCTCAGCTTTCCAGCAATATAACAGCATGTTAGGGGGGGGGGGGGGGGAGCGTGCGCCGGGTGAGCCCCCCCCCCCCCCCCTTGGTAGTGCCTATGGGAGGGAGGTAGATCTGAAGGGAGTGGAGGTCAAACTTCAATAGTTAATAGTTTTTATAGTTAAGAAAATACACTTGATTATCATTACTTGTAATTGTTTGTATATGTTTAGGTCATGCCTGGCCTACTGAGGACAGAATGAAAATATGAAAATAAAAGAAAATGTTCTAACCACTCTCTCCTTACCAAAAAACACCTTTTATCCATGGGTAATTCCATGTTATCACCACAAGCTACCTCAAAGCTGGGATAAGGAGGGTAGTAAAACTGAAGGGATTGGAAGCCAAATCAAACTTCAAGGAAAATATCCATGTAACTGCCATGTTCTTACCCTTCATTCCTCAGGAAAAACACCTCCTTTTATCCAAGGATGTGCCGCATCTATACCACTTGATCCCTCAAAGCTGGAATCAGGGGAGAGGTAGAACTAGCAAGTGGTAGGCAAATCAAACTCTAAGGGATAAATCTATGTAACTATATACCATGTTCTAACCACTCATTCTTTACAAAACCACCTCATTTTAAATTATGGGTAAGCCACGTTTTTACCACTAGGTACCTCAAAGCTGGAATCAGGAGGGAGGTAGAACTAGCGAGTGGAAGCCAAACCAAACTTTAAGAGAAATATCCCTTGTTGTAACCCCTCATTATTTACAAAAGAAACACCTCCTTTCCTCAATGGGTAATATGCTGATCTATATACCACTAGATCCCTGGCGCGTGGCACAAACAAATTGATGTTTCAATTGTGGCAGAAACAAATTGATGTTTCAATTGTGGCAGAAACAAATTGATGTTTCAATTGTGGCAGAAACAAATTGATGTTTCGATTGTGGCAGAAACAAATTGATGTTTCAATTGTGGCAGAAACAAATTGATGTTTCAATTGTGGCAGAAACAAATTGATGTTTCAATTGTGGCAGAAACAAATTGATGTTTCAATTGTGGCAGAAACAAATTGATGTTTCAATTGTGGCAGAAACAAATTGATGTTTCAATTGTGGCAGAAACAAATTGATGTTTCAATTGTGGCAGAAACAAATTGATATTTCAATTGTGGCAGAAACAAATTGATGTTTCAATTGTGGCAGAAACAAATTGATGTTTCAATTGTGGCAGAAACAAATTGATGTTTCAATTGTGGCAGAAACAAATTGATGTTTCAATTGTGGCAGAAACAAATTGATGTTTCAACTGTGGCAGAAACAAATTGATGTTTCAATTGTGGCAGAAACAAATTGATGTTTCAATTGTGGCAGAAACAAATTGATGTTTCAATTGTGGCAGAAACAAATTGATGTTTCAATTGTGGCAGAAACAAATTGATGTTTCAATGTCAACGTCTGACCAGTGGTCATTGGTAGAAAAGCATGACTAATTAAGAGACACTAGATCTGTATACTTGGTAACTTAATTGTTGAACACAGTCGCCAAAACCCAATCCACATGCATTGAGCACTTTTGCATTAATTCCCTTAGGCTAATAGTGTGTTGTTCTATACCTAGAGGTAAGTGACGAGGTAAGTTATGTTGCAATGGCACGCAGCCAGAAACACATACTCTGCTTATCTGTTTCTAAATGCTTAATGCACAGGCAATTTTTCCACTCCTAAGGTACCAATGACTGAATAATTCTGTTAATTAGGTTGTTGTGTTCTGATATATTAATCATACCGGTAACCCATTTCCTAAATTTTCATCCTTACTTGAGAGCTCGACTTGATGGATGGATGGATATATATATATATATATATATATATATATATATATTTGTATATATTTATATATGTATATATATGTATATATATATATATATATATATATATATATGTATATATATATATATATATATACATATATATACATATACGTATATATATATATATAAATATATATATATATATATTTATATATGTATATATATATATATATAATTTTGATATACATATTTATTATCAACATAACCCTTATTGTTAGTGCGAGTACCCTAGGACTGAAGGCGTTGCTTTATATTAAATCATTCATGCAAAATCTCTAGTTGTATTCAATCAATTTTTTTCTTATAGTTTTATTTCTTTTTGTATCCATTTCTGCCATCAACAAAGTATGCGCATCCTTCGGTGCTCCTCTAATGAAGGTCAAAGGTCATGGTGTTGGATGTATGAGTGATGCGCCTAATCCGCCTGTTTACCGTGTAATAATACACTAACTGAGTCAGTATAAACAGTCTTTGTGGAGTGACGGACAAGTCTGATCGCAACGTCAATAGCATCCATACCTTTTGATCCTTCTACCCGAAACTCAAAGATAGTCAGCAAATTGTCTCTTAGAAAGGATCTTCCTGTAGGATGTAGATGGGATGCTATATCAGCCGGCTGGCTTCAGCAATATAAAATGCCTTTTTGTAGTGACTTTTGCTGTCTTAATTCTGGACCTGCCTTGATGGCCAAGCAGTCTAAGGCATTGCCACTAACTGCTCGCAGTCTCTCACCACTACATGATGCAAATAAAAAAGTTGAAAAATGACAGAACCCCACCACATTGTTATTCATCTGATAGAACTAATCACAATCTTTTAAATGAATATCAACAATATGACAGGATCGCGATATATTTCAAACATAGCATAATTTAAAGCACCATATCTATTATCCAAGATGAATTGTGCTACTTGTACCAACACATAAATCTTCCGCCCTCCCTCCCCCCACTAGGCGACAGAGGATGTATGGGAAGAGAGGGGGTTGGCTTAAGGGGCTCACATGTCCTAATTGCCAGAGCTATGACACTCAACACTAGGAATCAAGTGATGCCATATTTCACACAAGTAACAGGGTCCATACTCTCCCTAATGAACATACCATACTCTCCCTAAAGAATGTACCATACTTCCCCTAAAGAACATACCATACTCTCCCTGAAGAACGTACCATACTCTCCCTAAAGAATGTACCATACTTCCCCTAAAGAACATACCATACTCTCCCTAAAGAATGTACCATACTCACCCTCAAGAACGTATCATACTCTCCTAAAGAATGTACCATACTCTCCCTAAAGAACGTACCATACTCCCCCTAAAGAACGTACCATACTCTCCCTAAAGAACGTACCATACTTCCCCTAAAGAACATACCATACTCCCCCTAAAGAAAGTACCATACTCTCCCTAAAGAACATACCATACTCCCCCTAAAGAATGTACCATACTCCCCCTAAAGAATGTACCATACTCTCCCTAAAGAACGTACCATACTCTCCCTAAAGAACATACCATACTCCCCCTAAAGAACATACCATACTCCCCCCAAAGAACATACCATACTCCCCCTCCCCCTAAAGAACGTACCATACTCTCCCTAAAGAACATACCATACTCCCCCTAAAGAACGTACCATACTCCCCCTAAAGAACGTACCATACTCTCCCTAACGAACATACTATACTCACCCTAAAGAACATACCATACTCCCCCTCCCCCTAAAGAACGTACCATACTCCCCCCAAAGAACATACCATACTCCCCCTCCCCCTAAAGAACGTACCATACTCCCCCTAAAAAACATACCATACTCCCCCTATAGAACATACCATACTCCCCCTAAAGAACGTACCATACTCTCCCTAACGAACATACTATACTCACCCTAAAGAACATACCATACTCTCCCTAAAGAACGTACCATACTCTCCCTAAAGAACATACCATACTCCCCCTAAAGAATGTACCATACTCTCCCTAAAGAATGTACCATACTCTCCCTAAAGAATGTACCATACTCACCCTCAAGAGCGTACCATACTCTCCCTAAAGAACATACCATACTCCCCCTAAAGAACATACCATACTCCCCCTAAAGAACGTACCATACTCTCCCTAAAGAATGTACCATACTCCCCCTAAAGAACGTACCATACTCTCCCTAAAGAACGTACCATACTCTCCCTAAAGAACATACCATATTCTCCCTAAAGAATCTACCATACTCTCCCTAAAGAATGTACCATACTCACCCTCAGGAACGTACCATACTCTCCCTTAAGAACATACCATACTCCCCCTAAAGAACGTACCATACTCTCCCTAAAGAACATACCATACTCTCCCTAAAGAACGTACCATACTCTCCCTAAAGAATGTACCATACTCTCCCTAAAGAATGTACCATACTCACCCTCAAGAACGTATCATACTCTCCTAAAGAATGTACCATACTCTCCCTAAAGTACGTACCATACTCCCCCTAAAGAATGTACCATACTCTCCCTAAAGAACATACCATACTCCCCCTAAAGAACGTACCATACTCTCCCTAAAGAACGTACCATACTTCCCCTAAAGAACATACCATACTCCCCCTAAAGAAAGTACCATACTCTCCCTAAAGAACATACCATACTCCCCCTAAAGAATGTACCATACTCTCCCTAAGGAACGTACCATACTCTCCCTAAAGAACATACCATACTCCCCCTAAAGAACACACCATACTCCCCCCAAAGAACATACCATACTCCCCCTCCCCCTAAAGAACGTACCATACTCTCCCTAAAGAACATACCATACTCCCCCTAAAAAACATACCATACTCCCCCTATAGAACATACCATACTCCCCCTAAAGAACGTACCATACTCTCCCTAAAGAACATACCATACTCCCCCTAAAGAATGTACCATACTCTCCCTAAAGAATGTACCATACTCTCCCTAAAGAATGTACCATACTCACCCTCAAGAACGTACCATACTCTCCCTAAAGAACATACCATACTCCCCCTAAAGAACATACCATACTCCCCCTAAAGAACGTACCATACTCTCCCTAAAGAATGTACCATACTCCCCCTAAAGAACGTACCATACTCTCCCTAAAGAACGTACCATACTCTCCCTAAAGAACATACCATACTCCCCCTAAAGAATCTACCATACTCTCCCTAAAGAACATACCATACTCTCCCTAAAGAATGTACCATACTTCCCCTAAAGAACATACCATTCTCTCCCTAAAGAATGTACCATACTCTCCCTAATGAATGTACCATACTCTCCCTAAAGAACATACCATACTCCCCCTAAAGAACGTACCGTACTCACCCTAAAGAATGTACCATACTTCCCCTAAAGAACATACCATACTCTCCCTGAAGAACGTACCATACTCTCCCTAAAGAATGTACCATACTTCCCCTAAAGAACATACCATACTCTCCCTAAAGAATGTACCATACTCTCCCTAAAGAATGTACCATACTCACCCTCAAGAACGTATCATACTCTCCTAAAGAATGTACCATACTCTCCCTAAAGAACATACCATACTCCCCCTAAAGAATGTACCATAGTCACCCTCAGGAATGTACCATACTCTCCCTAAAGAATGTACCATACTCACCCTCAGGAACGTACCATACTCTCCCTAAAGAACATACTATACTCCCCCTAAAGAATGTACCATACTCTCCCAAAAGAACATACCATACTCCCCCTAAAGAATGTACCATACTCTCCCTAAAGAATGTACCATACTCTCCCTAAAGAATGTACCATACTCACCCTCAGGAACGTACCATACTCTCCCTAAAGAATGTACCATACTCACCCTCAGGAACGTACCATACTCTCCCTAAAGAACATACTATACTCCCCCTAAAGAATGTACCATACTCTCCCTAAAGAACATACCATACTCTCCCTAAAGAATGTACCATACTCTCCCTAAAGAATGTACCATACTCACCCTCAGGAACGTACCATACTCTCCCTAAAGAATGTACCATACTCACCCTCAGGAACGTACCATACTCTCCTAAAGAATGTCCCATACTTCCCCTAAAGAACATACCATACTCTCCCTAAAGAACATACCATACTCCCCCTAAAGAATGTACCATACTCTCCCTAAAGAATGTACCATACTCACCCTCAAGAACGTACCGTACTCACCCTAAAGAACATACCATACTCCCCCTAAAGAATGTACCATACTCTCCCTAAAGAATGTACCATACTCTCCCTAAAGAATGTACCATACTCACCCTCAGGAACGTACCATACTCTCCCTAAAGAATGTACCATACTCACCCTCAGGAACGTACCATACTCTCCTAAAGAATGTCCCATACTTCCCCTAAAGAACATACCATACTCCCCCTAAAGAATGTACCATACTCTCCCTAAAGAACATACCATACTCCCCCTAAAGAATGTACCATACTCTCTCTAAAGAAAGTACCATACTCTCCCTAAAGAACATACCATACTCCCCCTAAAGAATGTACCATACTCTCCCTAAAGAACATACCATACTCTCCCTAAAGAATGTACCATACTTCCCCTAAAGAACGTACCATACTCTCCCTAAAGAATGTACCATACTCTCCCTAAAGAACATACCATACTCCCCCTAAAGAATGTACCATACTCCCCCTAAAGAACGTACCATACTCTCCCTAAAGAATGTACCATACTCTCCCTAAAGAACATACCATACTCCCCCTAAAGAATGTACCATACTCCCCCTAAAGAATGTACCATACTCACCCTAAAGAACATACCATACTCCCCCTAAAGAACGTACCATACTCTCCCTAAAGAACATACCATACTCCCCCTAAAGAATGTACCATACTCTCCCTAAAGAACATACCATACTCCCCCTAAAGAATGTACCATACTCTCCCTAAAGAACATACCATACTCCCCCTAAAGAATGTACCATACTCTCCCTAAAGAATGTACCATACTCACCCTCAGGAACGTACCATACTCTCCCTAAAGAACATACCATACTCCCCCTAAAGAACGTACCATACTCTCCCTAAAGAACATACCATACTCCCCCTAAAGAATGTACCATACTCTCCCTAAAGAACATACCATACTCCCCCTAAAGAATGTACCATACTCTCCCTAAAGAATGTACCATACTCACCCTCAGGAACGTACCATACTCTCCATAAAGAACATACCATACTCCCCCTAAAGAACGTACCATACTCTCCCTAAAGAACATACCATACTCTCCCTAAAGAACGTACCATACTCTCCCTAAAGAATGTACCATACTCTCCCTAAAAAATGTACCATACCATACTCTTCCTAAAGAACGTACCATACTCTCCCTAAAGAACATACCATACTCTCCCTAAAGAACGTACCATACTCTCCCTAAAGAACATACCATACTCCCCCTAAAGAACATACCATACTCCCCCTAAAGAACGTACCATACTCTCCCTAAAGAATGTACCATACTCTCCCTAAAGAATGTACCATACCATACTCTTCCTAAAGAACATACCATACTCTCCCTAAAGAATGTACCATACTCTCCCTAAAGAGCGTACCATACTTCCCCTTTAGAAAGTACCATACTCTTTCTAACAGCGGGTGCTAGGGAGCTTAAGGCACTTAGAAATTTTTTATCAGTTGTTAATCATTTATCATGACTTATTATATATATATATATATATATATATATATATATATATATATATATATATATATATATATATATATATATATATATATATATATATATATGTATATATATTAGGGCTGTGCTCATCAGCCAATTTTTCCTGATTCGATTAATTGACTAAGTTCTTTCGATGATGATTTTCTCGATTCTATTCTATTGTGCGCAGTTATACTTTAAAAAGTGTGGTCAGGGATGGACCAGCACCATGTAAAATACATAGCGTGGCCCTCTCCACACTTTTCCAAGCATTACTGCGTGCGATAGTATCTGTTGCAGTTTAGTTTCAATGGCTGCCGGTTTATAACCGCCGTCTTTTCGAAGAAACTAATGCCCAAGTTTATGCCCTGGTGTATTTTGGGGGGGGGATTATTAGCAGATTAAGCCTTTAGTAGTGGTTCAAACGAGGGAGGGTTGGGGGGGGGGGGTTGGGCCGTATCAGGCTCACGCTTGATGTCAGTAGAAGCTGAACATCGAGCATGAAAGTTTAGCGAGCATTCAATGTCCTTGGACTCAAGCACGTACAGCCCTAATCTATATATATATGTAAATATATATATATATATATATATATATATATATATATATATATATATATGTGTGTGTGTGTGTGTGTGTGTATATTTAAAAAAAACATGCACTGATTGGGGCAAGTATATGATGACCTGGTACCTTAGATTCTGATAGTCAAGTTTGTCTTTGTACAATATGTAAATGTTGTAGGTTCAACTGATTTATACTAAGAGTGTAGTGATTTTTTTTTTTCAATTTGTATTTAGGCCACTCCAATTCAATTACTTGTCTTACGAGCTTTTTTGGGGAAAAAAATCCTGTCAGACTCCAAAAAAAAAGAAGAAAAAAGTCACCTTTGGTGTCTTACGGATGAAAGTGGTTTTGAAATTTTCTGTCAGACTCCAAAAAAAAAAGAAAAAAAAGTGCAAGTTTTAAAAATATTCATTGTAAGGGTGATTCAATCAACTACAGGAAGCTATCATTGCTGTAGTAGAGCCTCAGACTTGAGGAGGTATACCTCCCACCCTTCAGGTTACAGGGATTGATTGATTGATTGATTTTATTAAGTTCAGAATAGGCTGGTAAAACGTATCGCTACCAGTCCTAGTCGGCAGACTCTAAAAAAAATAAAATAAATAAAAAAGTCACATTTTTCAACTTTTCTTTTTATTCCAAAATGGCTCATTTCCTACCTCCTGAGCATGTAAGACAAGTAAATAAATTGGAATGGCCTTAGGAACAATAGAAAACCTAACTACTATGTTACTTTTCTATAAACTCTTCACACGGAACATACAATGTTGTCAGGTCTAATGTACCAGTAAAGAGCAAAATAGATATTTGGACAGTCCATTTATTTTCTCATCTTACCTTTTCACCCATCTCTACACCTGTAATTATCTGGAGAATTCTCTATTAAACAGCCTTTTTGTGTCCTGATAGTGTTAATGTTTGTACTCTGAAGAGACATTGTTAAATCATAAGGTGTGTTACACTATGGTATTACGGCCATTACCTATTCCATGTATATCAAATGGGGGATTCTCCATGGACTACATTCTTTTTTAGGGGGCTTGAAATGAAGGTATTTCTCATGCTTAACCTATCTTTGCTTAACCAATTTTCTTTGTGATGATTCACTTTTGTCAAAAGCAGCTTAACAATTTTGATAATTTTTTTAAGTGAAAGTGTGCAGGTTGGCAAAGGACTTGAAGGTAAATGTTACTTAAAACACTGCCATCAACCCTCCACAAAGTATTTGGGGGGAAAATGTAAATCAGAACATTACCATCAACCCTCCATCAATTTTTTTGTAAAATTATTTTTGGATTCCCAAATTAGGGTTTTCAAATCCTGAAACCCATAAACTACACCTACAGAGGACTTTTAGAAGAAAATAATTTACATAGATACTGTATTTTGTTTGATTGTCATTTCAAAAATAACTGATTTTATAACAACATTTTAAATGTCAAGAAACCAAAAAAGAATTTGTGAGAAAAAGGTTAATTTCAAAAAAAAATAAGGAAACAAGAAACAAAGAGTCAAAAAACAAAAGATCATCATCGACAAACCAGAGACCTGATCATATACAATCACACAGCTGATGCTACTTGAGTCTTACTAAATGCTGGCTTAATTATTTGTCATTTCTTCTTTTTTTGTTCATATGTTGTTTTTTCTTTCTTTTAGGATGTTGTAAGGTACCTTAAAGTCTTCAACACAGATATTATGCTGTGGCGGTGTCGCAACGCCATTCAGCCATTTTGGAATGGACGCCCTTTGCCCTTTGTGGGTGAGTACTAGTGTAATCAGCTTAAATATGGAGTGCTAAAGATTTCACTTTACAGCCCTGCTGGAGGGTATTTGCTCTACTTTAAATTCGCCAATTCAAGCACTCAAACGACATGCTTTTTACTGGATAGATATTTATTTGAAGAATGTCTTTTTGGCGCTATCATGGGGAGCGCAAAAGTAGCGAGAATTTAATGCCTGTATAGTGTATATTGATATCTTGAACCCATTCATGCCTGGAGTTCTCCTGGAAAATGTCATACCATAAACTCTCGCAAAGCTGACAGTCACCCTAGGAATCTCGGCCACTATAATTATTTTGCGAAATAATTACTGGGGAATCTCGTCCAACCCCCTATCAACCCAAGGACAAATTACACCAAATGTCGGCCACCTACTAAATTTCATGACAGTGAAAGACATGTTTAAATTTGCAAAGTTTCTGATTGGTTATAGATTATAAACGATCATTTGAAGTGTCACTATATCCATCAAAACGCACTGGTCGCGCAACTGGAAGTAGGAACGCCATATGACCAAAATTTCAACATTTAGAATAAACCATGCAACCTGACTGAAAATGATTCAACTGGATTCAAAATGATGCAACATGGCGAAAACGCACCAACCTGCATTCGTCAATATCAGATATAGAAGAATGCAGGTTGGTGTTTTTCTGCATGTGCATGTTGATGCGTTTTGGTCGTTCACTTATGTCACAATTGAAGGGGGGAACCTATGCTGAAGGTGGACGTCTGTCCATACTGCCATATCTGCCCAATTCTTATTCTATATTTAGATTTGGATCGATATTAAGATTTAGATCTGGATCATTAAGAATTTGTTTAAATCTGCATCTCTGTTATTTTTTTTCACAGCCCGCGCAGCGAGCGGCTGAAGGCTGTGAGGGAAGCGGCGCTTACAGTATAAGATGTCAACAATAGAAGTACACACTAAGGCCTATAAAACGGTGTCCACACTTCCGTCTGTTCGTCTCTCATCTCGCCTGACAAAAACAATCTCGCGTGAAGTGAACATCACTTTTTGCTTTATGAACACATTTTGCCGCCAGATCTTTTCAGATTTTAAACATTTCTTTATCACATAATAAATATGGATCGTTTCCCTTAGATTGTATCGAAATAGTGTTTTGACCATGCCAATAACACAGCAACACACGAAACTATGCAACAACTGAAACTGACGCGTGCACTCAATGGTCACGTGACCATGACGTCATGATTACAGAGGCTGGAGAGCTGCCACTGGAACTGAATGGGTTGTACGTTCACGTTTAAATTAATTACTGTCCTTTCCGTGGATAGGTATGGACCCATGATGCTTTTGAAAATAACTTTTAAAATAATCCTGGATTGGAAAAATATTTCATTTCTGATCAACATTTCTTCTTTAGATATTTTCTGAACATTGCTTTTGTAAAAGAAAGATATCACCAAAACAGTCAGGCAGCTTTGGGCGCTACAGGCATGAATGGGTTAAGTTGCAATAAAAGGCCATAAGATGAACGCTTTAATAGTCATACCCGGGTTTAATGAATTCCCCTTTATTTACTGACAGACATGCAGTGAATCATGGGCATCGGTGAAATTGAAGTCCTTTTTGTATAGATATCTTTCTGGGAAAATAATTAGAATTTTGGAAAATATTTGAGGGGGATGATATAAGGCCTAGACAAAAAATATGTTCGTTTCCTATTACATGCTAGAAAAAAAATAGGGTTGGTAGGTAGGGAATTTATTTTATTTTATCATATTTTGTTCTCTCCTCCATGCTGCATTAGATGGATATGTAAACCAAAATTTACAGCATCTAAAGTAGTGGGGTATCTAGATCTATTCAAATTCACTGAACTAGTATTATATGCTGATATTTGATGTTTTCTTCTTTCTTTTTTCAATTTCTTTTGTATGCTATGCATGGAATATGACACTGTTACAAAGTTTGACCTTGCTTTTTAAAACTAATGATATTTTGGGCAATAAAAATATTAGGGTAGGGGCAAAGAATTAGGGTAGGTAGGGTAATAGGAAACTAATATCTTTTTTGGCCTAATCAGAACACTACTAACAACTCTCCTTCAAATATCTTGTAAATTCATTCCTCATTTTTTCAAAAGTTTCATTGATGCAGATGACAATTTGAAGGGTATTTTTTTAAGCATTGATGGGTTTAGTTTCTCTGGACTAGCAATATGTGATTGGATATAGTTGCCTGTTTAACCCTGCCCCAGGGAAAACATCCCTGCCCCAGGGAAAACATCCCTACCCCAGGGAAAACATCCCTGCCCCAGGGAAAACATCCCTACCCCAGGGAAAATATCCCTGCCCCAGGGAAAACATCCCTGCCCCAGGGAAAACATCCCTACCCCAGGGAAAACATCCCTGCCCCAGGGAAAACATCCCTACCCCAGGGAAAATATCCCTACCCCAGGGAAAACATCCCTACCCCAGGGAAAACATCCCTGCCCCAGGGAAAACATCCCTGCCCCAGGGAAAACATCCCTATCCCAGGGAAAATATCCCTGCCCCAGGGAAAACATCCCTACCCCAGGGAAAACATCCCTGCCCCAGGGAAAACATCCCTGCCCCAGGGAAAACATCCCTATCCCAGGGAAAATATCCCTGCCCCAGGGAAAACATCCCTGCCCCAGGGAAAACATCCCTATCCCAGGGAAAATATCCCTGCCCCAGGGAAAACATCCCTACCCCAGGGAAAACATCCCTGCCCCAGGGAAAACATCCCTATCCCAGGGAAAACATCCCTGCCCCAGGGAAAACATCCCTGCCCCAGGGAAAACATCCCTATCCCAGGGAAAATATCCCTGCCCCAGGGAAAACATCCCTACCCCAGGGAAAACATCCCCACCCCAGGGGAAAAAATCCCTGCCCCAGGGAAAACATCCCTACCCCAGGGAAAACATCCCCACCCCAGGGGAAAAAATCCCTGCCCCAGGGAAAACATCCCTACCCCAGGGAAAACATCCCTGCCCCAGGGAAAACATCCCTGCCCCAGGGAAAACATCCCTATCCCAGGGAAAACATCCCTACCCCAGGGAAAACATCCCTGCCCCAGGGAAAACATC
>OZ012696.1:2950024-2952524 GCA_963942565.1 Maea johnstoni | reverse complement strand
AGATCCACAAATCTCCCCCCTTTTCCTGGCTGCGGGTAGAGGGGGATCAGAGGGGGAAGGGGGCATCAGCCAGGAACAGGGCTCATGGGATATGCTGGCGCCAATACCAGAAGTCAGTAGCACCATGATGGGGTCATAAAGCCTTTCTAATACTGTGAAAGCTGCAGTAGAGCTGAGAGATGAATTACAGAGTGGTAGTAGAACATGTTCTGTCATTCTTTCTTGCCCCACTCAGTATTACTATAATCATTGTCGTGATTGTTGGTCCCTGGAGGGGTTGTCAACTTAAAGGGGTGATCACTCTGAGGGGTTCCACTCTAATCTGTGTTATTTTTCAAAGTCATGTTGATATTGTCCTTTAATTTTTGTTTTTATTCTAGGTGGGCGGTACTCAATGACCATATTCCCACATAAAGCCAACCGACGCTACTTCGCAAGATGGATCGACTTTCGCGTGAAAATATACAACGCGGATATGAGGGATTCTGGGATATACAGCGTCAAGGTGGTAAGCCCGACAGGCCACACGGAACACCAAATGATATTCGTAGACATATCGGAAAAGAAAAAACGCTCAAGTCGACTATGGGAGGCAGATATGTCACATAAAAAATATGCCAATAATGAAAATAACTGAATAATATATCTATTTTTTGTATGATGATCTACAAAGTAGCAATACTTTTTAGAGGCATGTTTTGATGTATCGTTAGTTGGTTGACTAATTAATTGATTAATTAATTAATAAGGTGCTATGTATAATGTCTTAACCAGACTATATCACAACACATGCCTCTATGCTAATGTAAACAAGCTAGGGCCCTGGACGCTGTACACTCATCATAGATCTTAACCCTTTCAATGCCAAGGCTACTTTTATCCAAAGCACAAGGACGCAAAGATTTTTAAAAGCCATCAAACCCTGTCATGCTGGTATTCATTTGATAGCTCTCGCTGAGTACTCTCAGATAAGTACCTATGTGCCAGGAAGTCATTTTTCAGGTTTTTTGCATCGTCTTGTATTGGCAAAATTAGCCACCAGCAGGATAAGGGTTAAATGTTAAAAAAAGATGATAGGGATTGGTAATTGCCATATGCAATTAGGGGTACTAGCTAGGGGTGTCATCAATATGGCCCATATCGATATATAGATAATTCACCTCAAACGATACAGCCTGCATTGACTTGTCAATACACATATCAATGCATCAAAATATTTTTAAAAAAGTTAGGAGACTTATCAACAAAACTCAGCGATATATCAATGCATTGGCATCGAAATATCAAAAAAATTCACATGACAGTTTTTAGCCAAAACTCAGCATTAGATCTTGCCAGCATTTAGGAGTACATGCTTTGTAAAATCATTTATCTGCATTGTCATGTCTCACTTTTCTCGTTCCATTGCAATAGGGGGTAAAGAAGTGAGGCAGGATAATAATGATATGGTGAAAAACCATGATCAATGCTTCCTGATTTTCGCTTGTGGCAACAACAATGATTTTTGGATATATCAATGCATTATATCGAAATAATCAAAATTGAAAACAAAATATCAATATTTTGAATCAAGCATGGATTCTACACATTGACATCTCTAGCACTAGCTGTCAAACGCCCCCGTAGCCAAAGGCAATACACAACTTGAGTGGGCCTAGTAAGAAATATGTTCTTTAACTCATCGAAACTTTAAGCGGCCAAAAGCAACCTGCCAACTTTGGTGAAGTCTTTCAGGTTGGAAAATACTTGAAGGAGAATTGTTTGTTAGTGTCTGCTTCAAATTTCTCCTGGATATTTCTTTTGTCAGAGAGATATCACCAAGAAAGTCAGGTTGTTTTGGGTGCTAGAGGCACGGATGGGTTGAACTGTAGGTAATCAGTAGAATCTATCATATTTTCTTTTGTATATATAGTATAAAGTGAATGTATTTTGTAGAGAGGGGATTTAGGAGGTTTTAGAAGAGTTCAAACAGGCCTCTTAATATTTGTGACTTATACAATCAAAATAGCGTAAATTGGGATTTTTTGGGGGCTGTTTGAAATATGGATGGCAGTATAAAAAAAGCAAAACTTTCTTCTGTTATTCTGTCTGTTTAGAATAAAATGAACTTTATTCCATTGCTACATATACCATATTCATCCGAATAAGCGCGGAGACCCCAAATAACCTCATTCCCCCCATTTTTCTGAACATTTTTGGAAGGGATAAGCAATGTAATGTTAGTTGCTGGCCTTCCGACCAAGCTCTGAATTGTTGTCATTCTAGGCACTGTTCAGGGTGTGCGGCTAAATGCACGATTGCCAATAGCTATTTTCCTTTCCTAACTTGATATGCGGACATGCGCTTATTCGGATGGATATGGTAGCTTTATTATATTGGCAAAACCTTAATGTGCACTTTTGGCAGTTTTTCCTAATGACAAAATTACCCTATATATTGTACCAGTTTCAACTTTTCCGCCTGAAAGCCTGGGACCAATATACATGTTGGGATAGACTTG
>OZ012696.1:2940024-2945024 GCA_963942565.1 Maea johnstoni | reverse complement strand
AATGGCTTAGTAGCTAGGCTTAAGGCTAACTCCTGTGAGCATTTTCAGGCAACACCTACTGGTGGATGTTTATAGCTTAGATGAAGAAAAGAATGGATATGTAGTGAGAGACCAATTACTATATATGCGCTATAGCGAAGGGGTGGACTCATGTCTTCTTTTAAGACCACTGATCTGGCATCAGCGTGGGGTCAAGAGTGAACAAGGACCAATCAGGGCTCTCGTATCATTTACATAACAGAGAAACCAGATCGACAGCATCAAATGACCATGTACAGAGCACAACTTTTGGGGTAGTATTACTTCACACTGGTTGAGGCTAGACTGTTCAGGTTGACCGGCTGGTTCATATCCACTTGTTTTCATTTATCTAAGTTTATAGTAGCCTAAATAAGAATCAAGTACCAACAGCATTTGAGGATGTCGACCTCTTAGCTCTTACAGGGCTAGACTTGGGCTAGACTGTGATACGAAAAAAACGACTTCCATACGGCTTAACAAGTTCACAAGTGACCTCGTCTCTTACTGCGCATGGAATCGAATTAGACGTTTTGCATCAGGGCAGAAAATCACGGTATGAAAGCCATTTGAGTCTGGACAATCGAGTTTGTCTGAGTGCCATCGTGAAGGAAAATGCTTTTTGTGCTTAATGGTGCTCTAAGTGGCTACAGAATAGGAACAAGGCAGAATTCTCCACGAAGGTTTCAAATGCCAGGCGAGCTTCTCCTCCACAGTTCAGAAATATCTAAATGTCAGGGATTTTGGTACTTCGGCATATACTCATATAATTCTGTCCCTCTCTTTTTTGAAACAAGGATCCCTGTGTGGAAGCCTATATGTTATATTTTGAGTTATATATATATATACATATATATATATATATATATATATATATATATATATATATATATATATATATATATATATATATGTGTGTGTGTGTGTGTGTGTGTATATATATATATATATATATATATATATATATATATATATATATATATATATATATATATATATATTAGTATATATATATATATATATATATATATATATAGAGAGAGAGAGAGAGAGAGAGAGAGAGGGGGGGGGGGTCTTAGCCAGCAGGGTGTATGTGTGTCTTTTGGACTCCCTGGTTCATGAAAAGTACCTGATTTTAGGTAAAAAAAAAGTATTTTTTATAAATACTTATTTCAAGTTAAATTTCTAAATAGTTTAACTTCAAAATAATATCAAAGACATTTCTTGAAGAATTAAGCATAACTTTATTTATGTTTGTTAATGTACTTAATCAGTGTAATGATTTTTACTTTTTCAATCAAGGATTTTGGACACCCTAAATTCTTGAAGTCCCAATTTGGACACCCTGTCATGAAAATCTGGGATAAGTCCCTTGAGATAGAGAGAGATATATATATATATATATATATATATATATATATATATATATATATATATATATATATATATATATATATATATATATCTATATCTATATTATAAGAGAGGAGGGCCAATCCTTTGAAACGCATGATCTCCGTTACCGCGTCTGTTTGCCTAATTCTGAGTTGGCAGTTTGGTGGACGAGTGTATCTAGATGGTTCTTAGCGTAAACAAATTTCAAAATGATTTACAAAAAGGTGCTTTTGATGCTGATTTCTCAATCTCGAGCGCGGCCGGGTTTGGTATGACCACCCGGCGATAGATGGTACTACCGATATCAAACTTCTGCTTCCACAGTGGGGTCACACTGCACGAACTTTGTTGGTTGTACGGTGGCAGAAATGCGCTGACTGTAGTTGCGTTAAGCCTACCCGGGTGATTAAATCAAGAGCATGTACAGAACGGGTTGAGGCGCCATGGAGAACCTGGACATTGCCTGCATGGGCGCTTAGGGACAAATCCCATGGGGCAAAACACAAACAAGGGCAGAGTGCTTCGACAGAGATTCGTCGAACAAACCCAGACAGTGCAGCATACTATGGTGGCGCATGAGTAACATGCATATTTGAGCTTAAGAAAAATCTGGACTTTTCTATAGTTCAAAATATGTTTTTCATACAACCAGTATATAGGCTACGCGGGCTCAAATAGTAACCATTTGAATATGATCATTATGAAAAGAACTTGAAAATTGTGAAGAAATTTAATGTCTTTATCAACTTAGAACTACCTCAACCACACTTTTCGGAAAATGAAAGGTCAGTTTGAAAAAAGTTCTAAAATACAGCCACTAAAATATTATAAACCCTTTTTATATAGCAACTTCGATAAACATTTTTATAAAAATCGATGGATCAAATACAAGTATCTATTCATGTATACATATACTCAGTATATACATGTATATATATATATATATATATATATATATATATATATATATATATATATATATATATATATATATATATATATACATATATATATATATATATATATATATATATATATATATATATATATATATATATATATATATATATATATATATATATGTACACATAGAGAGAGAGAGAGAGAGAGAGAGAGAGAGAGAGAGAGAGAGAGAGAGAGATGATATATTACGCCATACTCTAACTTTGAAAATAGTTTTGAGTAGAAATGATTAAGATTATATGTATCAGTGAAATTATAAATGTCCCATCTTTTATTACAGCCGGTTTAATAACCCATGATCTTATTTATGAAATGGTATATCTATATGCCAAGTTTCTTGAATTATTAGTCATACTTTTATATTCGTATAAATCCACCTTCCCATTATGGTGTAAACACTTGGTTACCCTTTTGTATACTGTATATTCTATGACTGATGCATGCAACTGAATAAAAATGTTCCAAAAATTAAAAAGTTTCTTGAATTATTGATACATAGGTTAGGGTTAGGTGGATAGATGGATAACTTGGATTTCGATGGTGAAATGATAAGGTGATATTGCCTCAATATATGGTGGGTTTACATGTAATTTAAAACAGTATTTTGTATTAACCATTGCACTTTCCCAGTTTAAAGAAAATGAAAGGTCAGTTTGATATAAACATTTTAAATTGTAGCTGTTAAAAAGTTAAAATAAACTTTTTATGTAGGTATTTCAATTAAAAAAATAGCAAACTCGATAGATCGAAAACAAGTATCAATGTGAAATAAATGATAATTTGTCACCATCTCTCAGCCCTTCTGCTGTAAAGACGATGTGTGCCACTCCGGGTGGTGGCACCTGAGACTCAAAATAGCAAGCGCTCAGTGCATATACTGTAGAAGGACTAAGGAACGCGTGTTCTGGTGTGACGAGGGAGAGACAGAGAGACAGATAGCGATACAGAGAACGAGCGAGAGGGGAGGGAGAGACAGAGAGCGAGAGAGAAGGGAGGGAGAGAAAGATACAAAGAGAGAGCGGGGGAGGGAGAGAGTTACAGAGAGAGAGATACAATGAGAGCGAGAGAGAGATACGAGCGCGAGTGAGGGGCAGGGAGATCGATACAGGGAGAGAGAGAGATACAACGAGAGAGAGCTACGAGCGAGAGAGGGGGGAGAGAGATACGGGGGGAGAGAGAGATACAGAGAGAGATACAATGAGAGAGAGAGAGAGAGAGAGAGAGAGAGAGAGAGAGAGAGAGAGAGAGAGAGAGAGAGAATGAAAGAGAGAGAGAGAGAGAGAGAGAGAGAGAGAGAGAGAGAGAGAGAGAGAGAGAGAGAATGAGAGTGAGAGGGGGGAGGGACATTCGGACAGACAGACAGACAGACAGATAGATGTACAAATGACATATGTTACGCCATACTTTCACTTTGAAAATAGTTTTGAGTGGAAATGATTATAATTAGTGATATCATGAACATACACAGCACTATATTCTTTATTACAGCTGGTATGATAAACCTTGATCTTATTTGTTGATGGTATATCCGTTTCTTCTTGAATTATTGATACATAGGTTAGGTGACCATAAATGTGTGGTGTCAGAGATATCTGAGTGCTCTGATATGTCTGTCGTTATAAGATATTTCATGGTTTCCGTCCGCAGGACGGGTACTTTTCTAGTATATATATATATATATATATATATATATATATATATATATATATATATATATATATATATATATATATATATATGCTTTGACGTTTCTACATGTATACGTTTTGTGTCATAGTAGTTTTTCTTCGAAATCTACAAGAGTTCGGGTGCACAGATGTCCCCACACCCCCTGGTGGCTGAGGCCCTGCCTCTTGAGTACTAGAGCTTTTAAAACTACATGTACTACATTTGCATTTTTGAGACGGTCCCCCAACTCTTCAGGTTGGCTGCGGCTAGTTTGGTCCCACAGTCGCCCGACTCTTACTAGGTCACCCCAACACGTAAACAACAGTCGTAACAACTTGGCGTAAACGCTACGAACTGGACCCAGGTGTTCACACAATGTTCAAGCAGCATTTCTGCTTGTAGGAGACTGAGTTGGATTTTTAGTTGAGCGAGTTGTCGGACGAGTGAAGCTCGCCGAGTTACCGGGGCAAAGTCCCAACGCCGTGAAGTAACTGACCTAGTTAGGGATCCATCTCAGGCGATAGAGAAATCACCGTCTTGGACAAGTTTTACCACTCATCGGAGCAACAAATAAGGTAAAGCATTCTCCTCTGAATTTATCTAAACTCATCAGTTTATAACTCTTAGTTAATTCGACAAATACGAATAAGGGAATCCATGGATATCATTAAAGACTAATAAAGAGTGGGATCACAAAGGCTTTAATTCTCAGGGCGGTTTTAAGAGGACTTCCCATGGCCATAGGCTAATAGGCATAGGGGCCGTGGCGGAAATGCAATTCACTTATCTCATCTAATACTAGTAATAGAGAGTTCACACACGTCAAACGACCAGGAACATCAGACATGGACAAAACGAGACAGGTTTATGGGAACTAATGGTTTTCGGGGTGTTCGTATTTGAGGTTAGGTATAAATGATTTATGGGTTTTGAGTAGACAGGTGACTTATGAGGTG
>OZ012696.1:2920821-2938321 GCA_963942565.1 Maea johnstoni | reverse complement strand
GGAAGAATTGGGACTGGCAAAAATGATTATAATTCAGTATTAATTACCCCAAAACTATTGTAAGAATTGGGACTGGCAAAAGAGATTCTAAGTCAGTATTAATTACCCCAAAGCTGTTATAAAAGTAATGGGACTGGTAAAATATTTGGCTAGACCTGCAGAAACCATTAAGAAAAAAATTGAAAATAAACTGCTACAACTGTATTTATATATTATTTTCATTTACTATAGACTGATTAAAGATCATTTTCAATGTGTGAATGAATTCATGACCCATAGAATACAAGTTTGTTTGAATATTTTTTATTTTGAAAATATTAGTTTGATAAAGTTCAGAATTTGGGTTGAGAGATATTTTGTATCTTCGAAGCTAGGTTAGGCTCATGTTTGGAGTAAAGTGAAAGTATTTGAAATCCTCTGTGCTTTGAGAATAACTAATAATCAACTTGACACCAGTCACATCTTTGCCCTCTCTTTCAAGGAAATATCATTTCGTCACTTTTTCTGTCATATTGTGGCCAAGTTATGACTAGCAGTTGTAATGATGGAGGAAACCGGAGTACCCGGCGTAAACTAACACTTAACACCAAGTCACCAGCCACATCCTCACATGCCCCGGCTGAGATTCGAACCCCGGGCAGCGGTGAGAGACAGCTAGCAGTCAGTGGCAACACCTTAGACCACATGGCTATCAGATCAGGCCCTCAGTGTTGGGAGACAGTTAGCAGTCAATGACAACGTCTTAGACCACACAGCCATCAGGGCAGGCCCTGCATTACCAGCCAGCTAAGGCAACAATGGTTGAGTATTTATTTCTTCACAACAGTGTAAACATGTTGTTGGGTAGATTTTCCCAAAAACATAGCAAATCAAAAAAAGTGGGGGACATTTTGTGAATGTCGGGCTGGTTAATGAATTAATAGGTTGTATACAGCCTACTGTATCTTTGACATGGAGGGAATTCGCTAAGCTCGATCATGAAACGATTCAATTTTGTTTTAGATCAATCTCTATATGTACTCGCATATTAATGAATAAAGTCATGTAAATGTGTTGGAAATCAGAGTTTTGATATGTGTGCCACCATCCATTACCCATTGGTGCTCACAGCAGCTAAAAGCAGCTTAACCCTTATCCTGCTGGTGGCTAATTTGGTCAATACAAAATGATGCAAAATACCTTAAAAATGACTGAAACCATGGCACATGCGTACTCATCTGAGAGTACTTGGCAAGAGCTTTCAGATGAGTACCAACATGACAGGGTTTAGAGGTTTTTCAAAAAATTTTGCGTTCTTGTGCTTTGGACAAAAGTAGCCTCTGCATTGGAAGGGTTAAAACTTGGTTAAAATCCAAGTAAAACACAAGTGGTTACTTATTTAAAAGAGAACTTTTACTCAGAACCTTTTCAAAAAGTTTGATTCAATTGATATTCAAATTGGCCTTCATTCATTTCTAAGAAAAGATGGACAAAAACGAAGAGGATTTCATATTCGAACCTTACCATAAATTCTCCTTCAGATGTTTTTTCCTTAATATCCAAGTTATGGTCATGAGTATCATAGATCCAGATGGCAATTTTCATAAATCATATGGTCAGAAGTATACGTTGTAAATGTACATGATACACTCTTGATTTCATTTGGTAATGAACTAATAAAAACATAAAAACCTCATGCACCAAAATTATTCAAAGAATCGCGCCTTCTTTGTCATCAAAACCAGCATTCTCAGAATGCCTATTGTTCACAAGAAATTCTCCAATACATAACACGTCAAAAGCCGCATTTGTTACTTCATAGATGTCATGAAGTTCTAGCAATCTGATGTTGTATCTGTCAAGTTCAATAGTAGTAGTCACAACTTGCTTATAGTCATTTTAGTTACAAAGAAAGCAAGTGGACATTTTGTTCATGGCATTTATTGGTAAAGGATTATTTGTACATTTATACAACTAAGACCAGAATGTGGCTTACATATTAATAACCAAATACACTCAGCATTTACAGTACAGACATTTAATTCCTGCACCAGTCGACCGGATGTCTGCCAGTGTCTGGTCATACAAAAACCTATGATAACATGTCAAAAAATAAGCCAAGCACATTAATGACAAAGTTGCTTGCAAAACAAAGTTACGTTCAGTTGTGAGGTCATCCATGTCCTGCATCATGCCCGGACTGCCCTAGCATTTAGTGCAGGAAGTAAATGTTGGCACTGTACCATTAATTAAATAAGCACACCACAACATTATTATTACATAAACAAACAGCCAAACCCCTACTTCTATTCAATGGAATCTCAGATACTGCAAAAACAATACAAATCACTCAATACTGGACATATTTCTTTTTAGCCCCTCTACAAATGCTATTTGTTTAATGCTCTGTATTGGAATTTTGATTTTCGTCACCTTTTCTGCGAATCAACTCAGTCAAAATTATTTAGATCATCACCTAAGATGACTATTAGTAATAGCTGCACACACTCAACCTAATGTTACTTCCATAAATGATCTCCAAATTCACTTGTTGCCTATTTCATTGCATGTTGGCCATTACTGACCCCATGCATATAAACCCGTCAAGACTAGAAGCTGCCGCAGAGCACCTACCATTGTTGGAATATGACTCGTTTGAAGTTTCTGCAACAATGCTTTTTCCAAGGTATGAATTTCATGCAATTAGTCTATGAACTGCCTTATTTACCCTTTAAATATACATGTATATTCCCATCAAGACTATTCTCCAGACTATTAGCTACCACACACGCACACACACCCACACAAACATACACATACACACACGCACATATATATATATATATATATATATATATATATATATATATATATATATATATATATATATATAATACACAGACCCATGGCACATGCCCACTCTGGTCAATTATAGGTCCATGTTGTCTTACCCTTGGCTTAATGTGCCATATACTAGTCATGATACATGGTTAGATCTAGGCAATTACACTACCGTCCAAAGGTTATTAATCAAGTCAATTAACTTTCAGATACACCTGTAGATAAGAATCTAGTCTCAGGCACGTATGAGGCACTAAGTGTTCTCCTTTTCGTTTAATGTGTTCACCAAGTGTTCTTGTCTTTCGTTGAAGCACTTCCCACTTCCCAGTGCGATTATTGGTGCAATGTCATTATATACATACATCATAGAACACCTGGTATGTTTATACCTTATGTGGATATTTTGGCCCCTAATTCGAGTCTGTTACCAACTCAAAGGTTTACGATGGTGCAGTTGTGAACGGCAGAAAAAAACTCGGAATTTAAAAAAAAAGATATTTTACTGCCGTTCACACCTGCACCATCGTAGAGGTTTCTATTTATAAAGAAAATACTTCCATCCACACTAGATCAACTCCAGTGTCCTTGGGCAAGCAGGGGGGTTTAAATATCCAAACACATTCAACTCGTACAGGCAAGCTAGTGTCATGAAGGCAACGTACACCACAAGACTGATAGCTCCAAACTTCTTGTCCAACTTCCATCCGTTAATCCAGATCCCACAAAACATGAACACCACTGTTCCGAATAGGGTAATGGCACTAAACAAAAGTCCTGCACTGTTTATTGTTACGACACTTCCCGGTTGAACAGCGACTGTTTGAAGGAGCCAGGGAAAACTGAGACAGAGCAGGATGTCGAAGACGTTACTACCTATGGAATTGGATACCGCCATATCACCAAACCCTGGAAAAATAAATGATATTTACATAAACACCCACGCATAAACACACACACATATAAATATTTCTATATATATATATATATGTATGTATATATATATATATATATATATATATATATATATATATATATATATATATATATGTATATATATATATATGTATTTATATATATATATGTATATATATATATATATATATATATATATATATACTAGTATATATATATATATATATGAAAAAGGGGTCAGAGGCCATATGTAAATATATATATGTATATATATATATATATATATATATATATATATATATATATATATATATATATATATATATATATATACTATATATATATGAAAAATGGGTCAGAGGCAAGGCTCTCAAGTATGAAATCTCATTAGGAAAATTCGCTGATTGTTTATTGCTGGATTGGCCTCTAATGTGTGCGTCTTTGCAACTCTAAGACATTCGAATTGTTTATAAATTAAAGGTAATATTCATCGGGTAATGTTTTGTATGATGAAATAGTAGGATCAACCAAAATCATTCAGTTTGGAGAGAAATAGAAAACTGGTTAAGAAGCCTCGAAAGCCATAAACTAGGTTATAATTTATAAACAAATGGGGTATTTCAGTAGTTTAATCAGCGACCTATGTATATAATGCTATTCCTGAATAGAACATTTTTAGAAAATGTCGACAATTGAAGCACAAGTAAAAATTTGATAGTTAGGCGGCAAATGGTCTTGACTAAGTGGCGTAATATGGCACAAGTATTATCAGGGAATGATCATAGACCTTTCTGGTTTTACAAATGGTCACTGTCCTTGTTCTGTCTATATGCATTGTATCTATTACAGCAGGTTTAACTGTTACTCATATCTGGGGTCGTGGGTATATAGGGGGTACCTACCGTCTCGAGCCACGAAGAGACTTGCTAATGCGTCTGGGATACTTGTTCCGGCGGCCAGAAGTGTCAGCCCCATTATGGAATCTGGTATATCCAGAGTGTCACCTACATAGGGATAGCAAGACACGAGGCATGTATATCACCGCAGAGCAGAAACTATTTCCATATTATACATATATATACATATATATATATATATATATATATATATATATATATATATATATATATATATATATGTGTGGGTGTGTATATATTTCCTATTACGTGTACTTTTTAGTGTTCAAGACTTTTTATTGTGTTTTGACTTAACTGATTTGTTTTCATCACTTGTATTTCATTTTTTTACTTTCGTAAAAGGGATCAAAATGAAAGATTCAGAGTCATTGCAATCATCAGACCAATGTGTGTGTGTGTGAGTAGGAAGGTATATCGGAACATAGCCTCACCGATAATTGTGACCATCCAGACCATTACATAGGATAGTCCAGCGATCCACACGACGGACGACAGGAAAGTCAGGACGAACATCTTCTGCCAACAGCCGGGCCGTCTACAGTCCGGGATCGTGAAGAAAAAGAAGAATGTGGCTGGCAGCATGAGGACCCAGTAGATCCGCTTTGGCAGTGTCTCCGGAAACAACCATGGCGACTCGTACTCAACGTCTGTAAAGAATATACCAGTGGTAATTCATGCTGCTCTGAAGAACACAGCACCCAAATGAACAGTCATTACCGAGAACACCGTTTTGTGTCCTGATAGTGTTTATGTTTATACTCTAAAGAGGCCAATTGTTAAATCATATGGTGGGTTACACTCGGGTGTTGATATTTATATATATATACATATATATATATATATATATATATATATATATATATATATATATATATATATATATATATATATATATATATATATATATATATATATATTATATATATGTATATATAAATATATATATATATATATATATATATATATATATATATATATATATATATATATATATATATATATATATATATATATATATATATAAATATATTTATTATATATATTTATATATATATGAAATATATATTTTGTACATTTTAATTGATGTTCCAATTACCTAAATGTGTTACATGAACACTTCCATCAGAGTAGGCCACCTCCACGCCATCGTCATCCTCATACTCCTCATACTCGCCCCTCTCCTCGTCTTGTGGCGCCCTCTTGTGGTCACCACTATTATGGTGTAGTAGGGGGGCCGTTTCCGATTTGCCGTCATGCGAGAAGGAACCGCTGAGGCCTAGGGCTAGGTTGGGGAAAAGTTTGCGCTTGATTTTTCTGCGTTTTTTGACGGCCCACACGCTCAGGCGCGAATTGAAGTACATGATTACTATATACCCAATGTAGAGGATGAGCATGATTAAAGCTTCGTACCTGAAAAAGAGGGCAGTTTAGTTATCTTCTTTTTTCATTTATTTCTTCATATGTATACCATTTAATCTTGGTATCTAAAATGCGAAGTACAGGAATAAATGTAGGGCATACGGGGAACCAAAGACGAGTGGCAAATCATCTACCTGCCCGAACTGTTTCCTGCTTGACCAAGTCCCTGATGCAGTCGAAAATTTTGATATTTCAAACAAGAGTATGATTGAGAAAATATTTGAAGAAGAAATGTTTATTGGAATATAATCACCAACTCTCCTTTAAATATTCTGTATAATTATACATCAATTACAAAGATCTTCTCAAAAGTGGTATAGATCCAGACGACAATTTCTTGAGGCTGCCTTGGATTGGATATCAAGCCCTACCTCCCCTTCTAACAGTCGGTGCAGCTACTACTACTACTGCTGCTTCTGCTACTACTACTACTACTACTACTACTACTACTACTACTACTACTACTACTACTACTACTACTACTTATAATAATAATAATAATAATAATAATAATAATAATAATAATAACGATAATAATGATAATAATGATAATAATAATTACGACCATGATACGATAATAAGACGACATAGGGCATTTTTGGTCCGTATTTGGTGGATGATAGATATATTTCTGGAGGGATGGACGGGTGGGTAGGTAGAACGGTAGGAGGAATGGTCTTACCAGTAGACAACACCGTCTCTGATGACGATGATCAGAGTGATGACACTTATCATGTAGCACATGCAGTCCCGGAACAGAGGCCACCACGTCAGATACACAACCTGGCAATGGAACATAGACAATCACTGAGACTCACTACATTGAATTTTGTTGTAGCAATATACAACAACAACAACAAAATATATCATTGGAAGGCGAACTAACCCATATCTGCCAATAATACAAATAACCCAATAATGATTAGATAACGAACTTAGTGTAGACGGTCTCCTAGGTTTACAGACGCCCGCAAAGTCCTGCTATGATAACGACACGTGAACTGTGCAGGCCTCAACGCTAACTCAAAATGATACTGGCCCTGCAGGACCAGTAACACGTAGCATCTACTGGTCCTGCAAAATGTTCACTGGTCCTAGATTTTTTCTTCAACACAACAAGAAAGAACATTGCATAAGATTCACCACAACATTTATCTTTATAAATTTTATCTTCATTTATTTCAAAAACAATTGGGGACATTATCAGGGGGGAAACTTTTTAACAAGAATGTCTCCAAATGTTTACTAGCCCTGTAGGACCAGTTCAGGTCATTTTTTACTGGCCTAAAGCTGTTTTGGGGAATTTCTGGCGTGGGGCCATAGGTTCACCCTTAGCGTCGAGCCCTGCTTTGTATAAATGTATTCATGTATGTATGTATTTGTATGTATGTACTTGGTATATATACATATATATATATATATATATATATATATATATATATATATATATATATATATATATATATATATATATATATAAATATATATATATATATGTATATATTATATATATATATATTATACATATATATATATATAAATATATATATATATATATATATATATATATATATATATATAATATTTATATATATATATATATATATATATATATATATATATATATATATATATATATATATATATATATATATATATATATATATACATACCGTCAAGTCATGTGCAAGAAATATCTCAGGAAGCTTACCATTCCCGCAAACAGACTGCAAATTGCTATAATGACGATAATGTTGAACACGGCTGATCCAACAATTGTCCCAACGCCAACATCAGACTTAGTAAAAAATACACCTGGAAAAAACAAACAGATGAATCATCAAATAATAGTACCAAGGCGATATTCTCTCTCTCTCTCTCTCTCTCTCTCTCTCTCTCTCTCTCTCTCTCTCTCTCTCGCTGTCTCTCTCTCTCTCTCTCTCTCTCTCTCTCTCTCTCTCTCTCTCTCGCTGTCTCTCTCTCTCTCTCTCTCATCTCTCTCTCTCTCTCTCTCCTATCTTATGCTTATATATATATATATATATATATATATATATATATATATATATATATATATATATATATATATATATATATATATTTATATATACAATGGAACCTGTCAAATTGAACTACTATGTACATTGAACACCTCCGTACATTGAACACTTTTCATGTCCCGGCACACTCCCATTTAAAATTAATGGGAGGCTACCAGGATACATTGGACTCCTCCTACCTTGAACATTGAACAACAAATTCTTTCCCGCAGGCCACAATTTAACCTGTCTACTTTGAACATTCTGCACTGGTTTAAAACCTTTCACTGAAAATGAGGTCAAATGAAATATAAAACTGTTTTGTTAAGTAATATTTTCAAATTCTTAACATGTGACGTTTTTAACTATATGAAGTAAGTGAAGTAGAGACATAGTACATTTTGCAATAAAATGTTCATGTTTCTCTAATTATCTCTCTCTCTCTCTCTCTCTCTCTCTCTCTCTCTCTCTCTCTCTCTCTCTCTCTCTCTCTCTCTATATATATATAATATACTATATATATATATATATATATATATATATATATATATATATATATATATATATACTTAAATATATATATATTATATATATATGTATATATATATACTACATATATATATATATATATATATATATATATATATATATATATATATATATATATATATATATATATATATATATATATATATATATATATATGTATATATATATATATATATGTATATATATATATATATATATATATATATATATATATATATATATATATATATATATATATATATATATAAATACACATATATATATATATATATATATATATATATATATATATATATATATATGTCTCTCTCTCTCTCTCTCTCTCTCTCTCTCTCTCTATATATATATATATATATATATATATATATATATATATATATATATATATATATCAAAGCTGCTAATGCACGAAATAAAAGTAATGCACTGATTACTGGAGTGCACCTACCAATAACTGATGTGAAGAACTCAGGGGCTGAACTCCCAGCGGCCATAAAGGTGGCGCCAGCAACATCCGGCATGATTCCCAGAGCTGAAGTCATAAAACAACAAACATAAATTCAGAGCGACTTCACAAAACTGATTTTTCTTTCGTTAGTTTGTGTCTTTGATCAGCTGCCAGAAATGTGGTTCCAGCAACTTCCGACAGGATTCTCAGAGATGAAGTCAAAACAATATCTATGTGTGTATGTATGTATGTATGTATGTATGTATGTATGTATGTATGCATGTACGTACGTACGTGTGTATGTATTTACTAGTATGTGTATATATGTATGTATGTATCTATGTTTGTATGCGTATGTATGTATGTATGTATGTATGTATGTATGTATGTATGAATGTGACTTTATTCTTGGCTAACTCAAATGCAGTTGGACTCATGAAAGATCCGAAAGGGTAACAATGAAATGAAATTGTTTCAGGCTCCAAAGTAAATCATGAATTATCATCAGTAACTTCTGTACCCCATAAAACACAATGGATCTGCTAGCCGCAGTCTTGCCTTCAACATATGTTTAAAATTGGGGGGTGGCGAGACAGCGGAACGATACTATTGGGGGGTGGCGAGACAGCGGAACGATACTATGTCATTGGGGGGTGGCGAGACAGCGGAACGATACTATGTCAAAATTTGAATTTAGAATGGTCACAAAAATTTACTTCATTAGGGATACTTTATGATATCAATAACTTTGCAAATATAACCGACCAAAATATAGAGGAAAAAATAAAAGAGATACAAAAATTAATATTTATTTGGAATGGAAGATACTTAACGCCATACGGGAAAATAATTATTATTAAAAGCTTATTAATTTCCAAAATAACGCACGTTCTGCTGTCTCTGCCATCACCCAGCCCTTTCACAATTAATAAATTAGAAAAAATATTTCACGAATTCATTTGGGGGAAAAAGAACCCCAAGTTCAGAAAGGAAATAATGGAAAATGCATTAAATTTAGGGGGTCTTAAAATGACAAATTTATGTACTTTTGACTCAGCGTTGAAATTATCTTGGCTTAAAAGAATAATCAATCAAAATGATGGATGGGTTGAATTCCCCCAAGAATTTAAGATACAAAACATTTTTAAATACGGGGATAACTATACAAAAAAACTCTTAACAGAAATAAGGAATGAATTTTGGAAGGATATTATCTTAAGTGTACGAAAATTGGAAAAAGTATGCAACATATTTAATCATGGACAATTACAATGTTCTCCCCTGTGGTACAATAGTCAATTACAACTAAGCTATAGACAAGAATGGGCAAAAAAGGGCTATCTTATTATAAAGGATATTTTAAATGACCAAGGGTTCTTAATGACCAAGGAAGAATTAAATGAAAAAGGTTTAAAAATACACTTCCTAGATTATGAAAATCTGAGGTTTAACTATAACAGGATAACACAGAACTTAATTTTAACCAATCCGATAATAGGACCACATTTGCCTAGGCAACTATATGAAATTGGTCTAACCCAAACAGGTTGCAGTGGTACTTATAAAAAATTGATGAACTTTGACTACAAAATCATACAAAACGTTAAGCAAAAATGGGAAGAAGTTTTGAACGATGAGATTACATATTTAACAGTTGAGAATGCGTTTAGGGATATTTCAAAAATGAAAGAAAGTGCCTATTATAAATATCTTCAATTTAAGCTATTACATAGCAGAACTATAACAAATACGAAATTAGTGGTGATGAACATTTCGGATTCCAATATATGTAAAATATGTGGGTCTGAGATCGAAACTCTAAAACATGTTTTTATTGAATGTACACATGTTAAAGGTATATGGTCAAAAGTTGAAAATTGGATAAAATTAAATATATCCAGACAGTGTAAGATTTCAGATATCGACAAAATCTTCGGGCAGTCCTCAAAGGGAGATATAGTTAATAAAATTATCACCGCAACAAAGGCCATAATATATAATAATAGGAAAACAGGTAAACAACACAAATTAAATGATATAAAGAGATTTCTGTTTTATCAACTTCGTTCAGAAGAATATGAAGCAACCTTAAATCAGAAGGAAGAAAGCTTTTTGGATACATGGGGTAACATTTATATGGAATTAATAACACTCTATTCCACTTAAAAACACATATGACAATATATTACTAGGGGACTTTGAAATGATTTCTCCCGTATTCAGGGAAGAAAGTGTATGTGTAGAAAAAATATTTTCTTGTATGCAATATGAATTGAATGATTATGCGTATATTACACATGTTGAATACTATGCTACAAAGAAAATAAAAAACAGCAGAGTGCGAAATTAAAAAAAAATGTTTAAAATCCCTTTGCCAAAGTGCTTAACACAAATACACTAGTCTTTGATCCGAGGATATAAATAGATGCCATTTAAAGTGACCCACACATTGTTGACACCCCAAATCTCGCGATATTTTTGGTATGCCATATGATCAATTATTCAACCTTTGAAAAAACGTTCAACTTGCATGCAAAAATTATTCAACTTGTCTTCAAAACAATTCAACAATGCGTAAATTATTGATATTCCACCTGCATTCGTCGATATCATTCGGCCAGTTATAAAAGAAAGCATTTTGTCAAGTTCAGTTCAATTATTTTTGCATGTAAGTTGATTTTTTCTGGCCGCTTGAATGTTTTTTCAAAAGTTGATTTATTGGTCATATGTCTTTCCATAGATATTGCAGACCTAATTCGAAATAAACGAAATTACATCTATTGCAAAATCAGGCAGATGCAAAAAGGGAAAATGAAGTATACATATTTCACAAATAAATCAAGCGGAGAAAGTTTCCGTTACAACTTCATAACAATTGGTCATCTTGTTTTATATGAATACCTACATTACGGATTATCATTTGTACAAAAGTGTATATTCTATGTCACATATCCACTTTTATGGTAAATAATATATTGCCTACTATTAATTTGTGTGTAATGTATTACCATAACTTAAAAATTACCAGTATTTGTATTGTCTTGCATGTGTTACCTCTGAATTTCTCATATCTGTAGACAAATTGTGTCTGTCAGTTTTTTCTTTGTTTTTTAGATAAAAATCAGAAGTAGGGGACTGTTCCAAAAAAACGAACTCTTTTTTGTCCTCGTGGGCAAGTATCTAAGTTAAAAACGTGTCCTGGTCGAGCTAGGGTAGGGGCTACCTTTTTGCACTCTGTTTTCTTTGACCTCCATTTTCGGGTACTGTGTTGACCCTGTTCATTTTCTACTCCTACATAGTGCCCCTTTTCCTGTTATTGATGATGTTATACGGGTACCGTATTTGTCCGCGCGATAATGGGTAAATCTTTGTATTTTCTGAAGGTAATTGGGGTTGAAGTTATACTTAAGAACACAAAGTGCGCTCTTTGATTCCTTGGATGAGAAAGTGTTCCCCTTCCTCTTGTGGTTCACATATTGTAGGTCATCTGTACCGTACTGACCCGGTCATGGCTGGTCAAACTATGTCAGCCATGTCAGTTTAGACCTAGTTCAATACTGAATAGCGAGATCGCAGATTCTAAAAAAACCGTGCGCCTTATGCCTTATCCCTGTAATGCCACATACATACATATATATTATATACGTATGTATGTATCTATGTTTGTATGTGTATATATGTATGTATGTATCTATGTTTGTATGTGTATATATGTATGTATGTATCTATGTTTGTATGTGTATATATGTATGTATGTATCTATGTTTGTATGCGTATGTATGTATGTATAGTTCAAGTTCAATTATTTTTGCATGTAAGTTTTCTGGTCGCTTGAATGTTTTTTTCAAAGTTGACTTATTGGTGATTATGTCATTCCATAGATATTGCAGACCTCATTCGAAATTAGCGAGATTACACCTAGAGCAAAATCATGCAGACGGAAAAAGGGAAATGAAGTATACATATTTCACAAATATATCTATCGGAGAGAGTTTCCGCTACAACTTCATAACAATTGGTCATCTTGTTTCATATGAATACCTACATTACAGAGTGTCATTTGTACAAAAGTGTATATTCCATGTCACATATACACTCTGCTGGTAAATGATATATTGCCTACTTATAATATGTGTGTAATTCATTATCATAACTAAAAGGTTACCTGTACTTGTATTTGTTTTGTCTCGTATGTGTTACCTCTGACTTTCTCATATGTGTACAAAAAATGTGTTTTTTCTTTGTTTTTTTAGATAAAAATCCGAATTAGGGGACTGTTGCAAAAAATATATTTTTTGTCCTCGTGGGCAAGTATCTAAGTAAAAACGTGTCCTGGTCGAGCTAGTGTAGGGGCTACCTTTTTGCACTCTGTTTTCTTTGACCTCCATTTTCGGGTACTGTGTTGACCCTGTTCATTTTCTACTCAGGACTACATAGTGCCCCTTTTCCTGTTATTGATGATGTTATACGGGTACCGTATTTGTCCGCGCGATAATGGGTAAATCTTTGTATTTTCTGAAGGTAATTGGGGTTGAAGTTATACTTAAGAACACAAAGTGCGCTCTTTGATTCCTTGGATGAGAAAGTGTTCCCCTTCCTCTTGTGGTTCACATATTGTAGGTCATCTGTACCGTACTGACCCGGTCATGGCTGGTCAAACTATGTCAGCCATGTCAGTTTAGACCTAGTTCAATACTGAATAGCGAGATCGCAGATTCTAAAAAAACCGTGCGCCTTATGCCTTATCCCTGTAATGCCACATACATACATATATACATACATAAATACATATATACATACATACATACACACACACACACACATATATATATATATATATATATATATATATATATATATATATATATATTATCATTACTATTATTATTATTGCTGCTGTTGGCTACTTTTTCCCCGTTTTTTATTGATATATTCATGGTGTACACCCCACAGGGATGTCATATGACTATGGCAAACCATTTCCTACTTTTCAAGATAGTCACGCATAATACCTTGTGGAATATGGAGAAAATATGACAAAAAATATATTCCAAATATCAATTTCAAACAGATTATTGTGATTCCGCCGTGATCTAGTGGTTGTGACGCCTACAAAATCGTACGGGCATGGAGAATCTACTCTAGATGTCTCTGGTACGGGCGCTGGTTTGAGTCTTCGCTAGACTTTATATAGTCCTGTCTAGTAAGCCAAACACTTCAAGTATTTTTCAGATGTTACCCTTTGCAAAGAGTTATGTACAAAGTGTGTTGACTCAATGCAGAGATGGGTTAAAGTATTTTCGGCCGCGGGTCGTCCACCCGATGTCACATGAGCATGTGAGTATGCGAGCACCCTTTGTGTTCACATGGTGCTCTACTTCTAGATACCCCGTCTGACCAGCCGTCTAAGGGCAGCGATGTGTCACGTACTTCTCAGTTCTATTACAAAACAATGTATACCGTAGATACTGGCTAAGTGTCTCACGTACCTCCCAAAACATTACTTGCTATTATCGTGTTGTTTTTCTTCTCTTTTTTTTAACTCTGAAATTACACACATGTGTGAATCGGTTTTTATTTCAGTTCTTTTTCACGAAACAACATGTATGACATAGACAAGACATAAACATATGATTTTCAAACAGTACGACAAGTATGACACAACAGAATTGTAATGTATTCTATACTATTCGATGATAAAAATTTTACTACATTTCAATACTATGCTTACTAAAAGCGTTCCCCTTTCCTAATTTTTTCCCAACTTTGAGATCAGTGAAACTGTGCCCGTAGGCTTGCCATACAGCTTTCCAATCTCGCTTTAAATCGTTCCATTTGTAAAGTAATTTCAGAATCATATTCGTTAATCAGCATTTCATTATAAGTAAATTTTAATACCTCATATATACGTAATTGAGATCCGCAAGATCGTTTCATGTACGAAACTATTTTCGTATTGATAATAACCATATTTATTAAGTATGAGTCTAATCCTTTTTCCTAAATACCAAAGATTTTTTCTTTTTCTGACAATTTTATGGTTGCCTCCACGTTCTTTCTTAACCATATTTCTCCATTTCTCCATAACTGTGCAGTATAAGGACATTCTAAAAGTGCATGTATGGTCGTATCTATTTTGTCATTGCAGTATATGCATTTGTCATTGCTTGTGATCTTCATTTTGTAAAGAGTCTATCATGTAATATTTTAAATTGCACATATTTATTGTAAACACATTTTGGTATTTTATGTATTGTTGAGAAACCAGTCTCAATATTGCGAATATTTACTACTTCATTCATTAGAGTTTCCTATTTGCGTTTGAGTTGTAATATGACATTATGAGATGTTTGCAGTATAATTTGATAAATTATATTGCAACCTTTAGCTCCCAACGGTATTTTTCTCAACATCAAAGGTAATCTTGGTGGAATACTAATATAGACATTCGGTGGTATATGTTAGTTGGCAATTTTCTGCCTTATAGATTCATATTCAAGAAAATTACATTTTACTCCCTTAACGTTATGCAGATAATCAAGGGTCACAAAATTCCCATTTATAAAATGGTCATCTACAATTGAAATACCGTTCACAAACCATTCTTTGTTAAAATAGCTACAAATCTTTGTATTGTACCATATTGGCATTTCCTTAAAGTTTGTGTTTTCAGGCGACCAAATATTATCATAAAGTGTTTTGCATGCCACAATTACGTCCTTCCAGAATAGATTGCTGCATTTTTTAAGATCATATTGAAATAAATGTCAACAAATAGAAATACTTTACGTAAATTAAAGAAGTGTGGGAAAATACTCAAACCATCTTCTATGCTTAAGATACTTCGAATCCATGTAATTTTTAGGGACTTATCAAGATCAGACAAGTTTTGATATTTGAGCCCACCTTGCTCTATAGGATTGTGCAAAATTTGTTTGTTAAATGTTGGGGGTTTTGTACCCCATAAGAAGTTTTTGGATTTTTTTTCTACTTTTGAGAACATTTCGAATGTTGGAGAAGGTAGAGACAGCAGGATGTGCACTAATTTTGATGTTAACAAACTTTTTATTATTGTAATTTTGCCGATTGGAGTAAGTAGTCTGGGTGTTCAAATTTCTATTTATTTATTTATTTCGTGGATTTTATTCTCTATAATAATTTCGGTGATTTTGTTTAATCTATTTACATTGAAAGTTATTCCTAAGAAAGTAGGTCACAATGGATACCATGTTGACCTACTCTCGTAAGTAAGATTTCCACCAAAATCGCGTGCTGTAAGGTATTATCTTGCAGGAACTCCAAATGTGACTTTCAGTTGCCCTAGGCTAGTATATTTAGCAGGCATGTGTGGTATTTCTAAATCAAATGTACCTTTATTGATCAAGAAAACCTCATTTGAGGTAAAACACTGTAAAATAGAAACTGTGTTTACATCGAGCTCAGCTCAAGCACGTAAGTTAAAGAAAACTTATTTGAGACACCAAGACCTCAGGGATTAGATAACTATTGTTAGAAAGGGGACAGGAGTGCTAAACTAGGAGTTGTCTTATTGTGAGTGTGTCACCAGCACCACAGCCTTAAGAGCTTTGGGAACCACGACACCCCTGGTTATCCAACATGTGTACCAGTGGCCTTAGATACCTGGCCTAGAATGGTTGACCTAACCCTTGGCAACAATCCTAACACCTCTGATGCAATGATTGAACAAATACTTCATGTACCGGTGGCCTCAGGTAATTGGCGTAGACTCGTTGATCCACCGTTTGGGTACTATCTAGACTGGTCAATCTTAACCCTTATGCTGCTGTTGGCTAATTTTGCAATTACAAAATGATGCAAAAAACCTGTAAGAATGACTGAAACCCTGGCACATGGGTACTCAGATGAGAGTACTCAGCGAGAGCTTTCCAATGGATACCAAAATGAAACTTTTTTAACATCCTTATGCTTTGGGCGAAAGTAGCCTGAGCATTGGAAGGGTTAAGGTGCGCCCAGCACTAGCTAGTAAGTGATTGTAACACCCAGTAAACTACATGTATATATTTTTTGGAGGAATACCGTTTCAGCTACCTCTCTGTAATACTTGCATTCCTACGGGAGATATTTAATGTCAGAGCCAAGTGGGGGTGATACTTCTATAAAAATGAGTTCATTTCCCTCTTATCTCAGGAAAGGGGCATCAAGAAAGTGATTTAATTTAAAGAAAACAACATTTTACATTTTTTTCAATAAACTATTTACGAAAAGATAAATCAAAGTAGCACTGGGAGGCAGCTAAACAAGTCTTCTTTCAGAAAACGCATAGTTCACTGGGTGTTACAATCCCCTACAAGCTGCAAATGGAGAAAATGCTAGCTAATGTCCTTTGTGCTGGAGCCACCCTAACACCCCTGATG